>JAFVLL020016683.1:0-42829 GCA_021397915.2 Tor tambroides
GTTTGATTCCATCACGAGAGTTTGTTGACTGTGCACCTTAAAATAAACACCTAACGTTTTACTTACCTGTGTGTTCGACTGATTCCATTACAAAAACAGTTTTGCTGCCATTTTTTCCCCAGGATTCTCTTTTGAATAAAAAGTTAAAAAGAACACAAATATAATTTTTTTAGTAACAATGTAAAAATTCTTTACTGTCGTTTTTGATCAACTGATTGCATCCATTCTTAATAAAAGTGTGTGTGTGTGTGTGTGTGTGTGTGTATATATATATATATATATATATATACACACACACACACACACAGAGTCCATATACTGTACATTTGGACACTGACACAATTTTCATAATTTCAAAAAAATGTACTGATCCCAAACTTTTGAATAGCAGTTTATTGATTTAGATTTTGAATAAATGCTCTTTTTAACTCTTTATTTATCAAAGAATCCTGAAAAAAGTATCACAGGTCCCAAAAAATATTAAGCAGCACAACTGTTTCAGACATGGATTATAAATCAGCATATCAGAATGATTTCTGAAGAATCATGTGACACTGAAGACTGGAGTAATGATGCTGAAAATTCAGCTTTGCTTATAAGTATATTAAAATAGAAAACTGTTATTTTAAATTGCAATAATATTTCACAAAATCCAAATTTTTACATTTTAATTACATTAAATTGTTTCAAAACTGCCAATTGATCATTTATAAACGTCAGTGGACAATTGAACATATGGAAGAAGCCAATAATATTTTGACTTTCAACATATTAGGTAAAACAAAGAAAGATGGCATAATCCTCAAACAGCGAGGTTCTGTACACTGTAAGAATGGCACGTTCAGCATCTGTGACTCTGGATGATGGAGTTAAATGGTGTGACTGGTGTAAGTGTGTGTGATGTTTGCATTAATCCATGACTCACCCAGCGGAGTTAATCTGGTGTAGTGTGGAGAAGAGTGACAAGATGGACAAAAAACACTGTTCACAAGTACACTCAGCACACACAAGAGATTATAGCAGTTAAACCACTGGGTTGCTCTCCTTTTAAAAATTACAATTAAACACATCCCTCCCGTCGCTGCCTCATTGAAAACATCTGTCATTCATCTCACGTCGGGCTTTCCTTCTTTATTTCTCAAGTACAATAATGATCAGAATTAATTAATTACTGACTATAATAATAACTATAAGACGAGAAAAAAAACTTTTGTTTTCAGGCATAATCTTTCCTTTCCTTGTGGATTTCTTTCTTTAGAAAGAGGAATTGTGAGCAAAGAAAAGGTTGGCAGTGTGAATCTGATCCTTCCCTCTGAGCTCTTAACACTTCCCCTTGGTCTTCCTCAGATCTTTATTCATTTCCTCACTCCTGTGTTCCTTTCTCAAGTTGTAGAAGCTAACAGTAGTTTAATATAAATAAACAATAGTCCATCTAAAAATAAATATTTTATGAAAATTTACTCACCCTCAGACCAAGATGTAGATGAGTTTGTTTCTTCATGGGAACAGATTTGGAGAAATGTAGCATTACATCACTTGTTCACCAATGGATCCTCTGCAGTGAATGGGTGCCGTCAGAATGAGAGTCCAAACAGCTGAAAAAAACATCACAATAATCCACAAGTAATTCACACCACTCAATTAATGTCTTGTGAACTGAAATGCTGTGTGTTTGTAAGAAACAAATCCATCATCAAGACGTTTTTTTAACTTCAAACCTTCACTTCTGGCCGAAATACAAGTCCATAATCCATAATTGCACTTCCTCCAGTGATAAAGTGCTTCTCCTGTTGTCCTCTCACATCAAAATCCACCGTCATATGTGTTTAGAACTGTTTTTTGCTTGTAAATGGTGTTTGATCTGTGCATGTTTCTCTTGTGATTCAGACAACATGGCTTTCTCATTGGAGAAAGCAATATTATGGATTATGGACTCATATTTAAGCCAAACACAAGTGTTTGAAGTAAAAAATTATTTAATGATGGATCTGTTTCTTACAAACATGCAGCTTTTTACTTCACAAGACAATAATTGATGAACTGGAGTGGTGTGGATTATTTGTTGCCTGTTTTTATCAGCTGTTTGGACTCTCATTCTGACGGCACCCATTCACTGCAGAGGATCCATTGGTGAGCAAGTGATGTAATGCTACATTTCTCCAAATCTGATGAAGAAACAAACTCACCTACATCTTGGATGGCCTGAGGGTGAGTACATTTTCAGAAACAGAAACATCAAAAGCTTTAACCTGTCTGATCCGATAGCCAATGAAATCATTTGTAAAGTGATAGTCATAGCATCAATGGCTTTTGTCACACAAAAGAATAACAGCGCTGGACTCAAGCTTCCTCGACTGAGTCATACAGCATTATGTGTATTCAGTCCTGAGCTGAGCCTCGGGGAGCGGATGTTCCCTTTATCAGAGAGTGAACAATTTTACAAATTAGATTCATCATATTTGTTTTTCTTCCTTATCTTCATAGCTTCTGTTTTATCTGTTGATAGGAAGAGCGAGAGAGACAGAGAGAGGAACAGTGGGATACAAATGGCCTGGGGAGGAAGAGCAAGGATTGTACATAAACACAGCAACAGTGCACACTAGCGAGTGATAAATTTAAGACTACGATACTTAACCTCAGCCCTAAAAGAGGTTTACAGCCTTATGTCCTGTAGAAGTTCCACAAAGTGCTTTTTATTCCCTATTCTCTAGAGTACATCTGGCAGGTTGCTGCTCAAAGATGGGTATGTGCCAAACACAGTGTGTTTTATATGATGAATTATTATGATACAATAAAAAAATTGGTTCTGTGTTGAATCACCACTCAAAGTCCAATGTGAAATAGGCTCCTGAAGCCAAACTATTAAGAAACAAAAACTGGATAAATGCACATTCTGGAGTAATGTCCCATTTGCAACGCTGCTAGGCAGCCTACATACAACATTATCTCACTGATTATCTATATACTTACTGTAAGAAAGATTATTCTGGATATCAGTATTAATACATTCAACATTTTATGGTTTACACAGTGAATTTACCACAGTTTAGGTATGTTCCGGACAATGTGAATCTGGCTGTGAGCTCAGACTCAGGTAACATAAATATGTTTTAAGAACGTTTTGCTAACGTTCCTATTAAGTTACAAAAATGTTTTTTCTGAGCCTCCAGTTTTTACATTTATTTTAGTTAATACATTTACTTATTTATTGCTATGTGAATATTACTGGAACATTTTAGAATTTTTGTAAACATTATGAGAATGTTACTTTTGAACGTTCTCTGAACATTCTGAAACAGAATAGTTAATTCATTTACTTTTTTATTTATTTATTGTTATGCGAACATCAAGGGAACATTTTAGAATTTTGTAAACATTATGAGAATGTTACTCGGAACACTCTGAAACAGAACATTTAAAAAACTAAACAAAACAAAAAAGCTTTGATGAATGTCCAACTGAAACATTTCAGAAGAAAAACGATTTTATGCTAATGTTTTGAGAACATTATTAAAAACCAGATAACTCCAAACAAACATTCTATTAACATTACTAGAATAACATTTATCGATAACTTTATGTCAAATTGCTGGCCAATGTTCAGAGAACATTCTTTGCTAGGTGGGAAGATCTGATAAAACATGAAGAATCGATGTTTTGGTGAAGACACATTCTGTCTGTGTGTAGGCGTACATAGCTTTAAATAGCCTTGTGCACTGTCACCTCTGAAGTACTTTCCATTACATTCTGTCATCTCCTGTGAATCAGACCTGCACATTTAACACAGAAATATATGCCGGGTTATTATGTCAAAGCTACATGCTGTTGTGCTAACAGCACTCCAAGTGTCACTCTAGCACTCTTGTTACCGTAATTTTCCCTTTTTCTGCATCATCTACCTGTAAGTGGAACTATAGTTAGACATTTCACTTGAGAGTACATCCGACGGAGAAGATTCTGCTGTAATCACACTTACTGCCTTGTGTATGGTCTTAAAAATAAAGCTTCCTAAAAGGAGTTTTCAGCTCAAAAAGCTGTACCAAAATGCACTATACAATTGTGTTAATAATGCAATATACTACAATATTATTATTTTTGTTTGGTGAAATGTGCAAATAGCTTAAGCGCTATAACATAAAAGGTTACAGATTACAAGTTACCCTATTCAAAATGTAATAAGTAATTAATTTAGTAAAGGAATGTAACTGATTACATTTGATTACTTTTTCAAAATCCTTCTTCACTCGAATTAAGATTACACTCTTATAATTACAACATTCCGAAAGAGTGTTTTTGCAGCGATGCCAAAGAACAACCATTGTTGGTTCCCAAAAGAATCTTTCAGCAAACAGCTCCTAAAAGAACCATTTTGAAGAACATTTTAAAAATCTAAAGAACCTTTTCTGCATTTGAAAGGTTCCATAGGATGTTCAAGGTTCTTCATAGAACCATTGATGCCAATAAAGAACCTTTTATTTTTAAGAGTGTATAATAATTTAATTTTAAAGCGCAAGCACCTCTTTTTGCTTTGAGATCATTCTAAGGTTAAAATCATAACATGAAATAGTTTAATAGCTATGATACTATTTTTTTTTTTTAAAATCAAATCTTTGCATAGTTATGGCAAGAAACAGTATCTAATGCCTTGGAAAATCTTAAAAAATAAAGCAAACACAAATAGGAAATAAAAGAGTTATCAAATAAGCATGTGTCCTATTCTGTGTCTTAAACTCCTGAAACATAGGTGTCTCATATTTTAGAGCAGTCAATGCAATTTGGGAAAGAAATCAATGAAATCTGTATGTGTGTGAAAGAATATTCAAATGTAACCCCCTTTGTAATCATTAACATTTTCATAAGTAACTGAAATTTAATTACAGTTTTTTTCTCAGTAACTGTAACAGATTACAGTTACATGCATTTTGTAATTAAATTACGTAATGCCTTTACATGTAACTAATTACTCGCCAACACTGGCACTTTATAGGCCATCTGATGGGGAGGTATATTTGAAGGCCAATTTGGGGACGGGATACAATTTGTAGAGTCTTTCAAACAAAAGTGAGCAAAGAACTCATTACATATAGGTGCCTTACACAAATACAAAAAGTGTGCAGATGATGTTCACTTTAAGGAAGTAGTTTTGTCATTTGTGATCACACGATCTTCGTAATTCACTCAGTTGCTCAATGGATACATTTGTGTTCGAATATGCAGTGCACAAGTGGTACAAAAACTGATTTTAAGATCCAAAGAGGTAATATAGGTAAAAAGAGGTAATAATAGACATAACGTTAGAATCACTCTAGGAGCATTTTATAAGTCTAGGAGACTTTAGGTTGTAAAATATCTGGCTATGGCATGTCAGATCACATATGGCTGTGTCTCTGCAACTTCAGCATTTCTCCATTTGACAGACTGTCATTTATTTCTCGAAAAGCCTCTGGTCATGAAGTTATTAACAGGCTTGTCACTTACAAGATGTACAGTAATGTTCCGTAACTTAATTATAGCCGATTGAGTTTTGCCTAATTTCGCTCATAATTTGGTGCACATTAAACCAACTCAAGGCTAATAGGCTGCTAATATATGCTCAGTTCATGGCTACTTGATAATTAGCACCTATTAAGCTTGTACCAGTAGGAGTGTGGTAGCTGGTGTGTGTTTGGACCGCTGCTGTCCTCTAGTGGTCAGATAGATCACTGCATTATTGCATAGTGTCAAAGTCATGGCTGTGCCCCAGTTTGCATACTAGAAACTAAAAGTATAAACTCTGCTAAAAATGGGAAAGTGATTACTTTTGAAGTATGTAGTAAATAGTGAGATATTCACAGTACTGAGATATTCCCATCACCAGTATTTCTAACCATGTAAGAATTAGTAAGTAGTAATCTTGCATACTTGTGATGGATAGTTAAAAAGTTCAAACACTGAGATATTTGATGTGTCCTTTTCACAATTAACTCACCATGCATTTGTACTAAAAAACGGCAAATCGAGAGCAGCATTAGTGACTCATAACAGATGCAACGTTTAGCATATTAAAACAAATTCAAGACACTTCTCATGTGAGAATACATATATGAAATGTATGGTTTATAAGAATGTGATTTGTGTGACCATGTCTTTAGAATTGCAACTTCAGAGCCTTTTTTACACATTAAAGTATAAATTACAGACTCAACAGAAACTAGCAACGCCCTTTCAAACTTCTCACTTTCTTTCTCAGTATCACAAACACGCACTCTCACACACAGCTCACGTTCATGCAGGAAGTAAGCTCAAGGCAGATCGCAAGAAAGGAAGTGAGATGCAACACATTGATAAACAACACTTGCTGCTTTTGCAAATATATCTGGTCGGCTATTGTATGTGTGAAGATGAAGATAATTCCTCCAAACAATGCAGGTTCTGACTTTATCATACTTAGGCATGCATTAATGTGCATCTTTTAGCCACAGCTCACTCCACAGAGAAATATAATTTTTATATATACATTTCTAGAAATATACAGTGGATTCAGCTGAAAATATGGGATTTAAATAAATAAAGGTAATAACATAATGAAGAAGAAATGCCACTTACATTATATATTGTTCCATATCTTAATTACAGATGGTTTATTTTTGCCTATTTTTGCTCATCATTTGGTACACATTAAACTAAAGACCAATAAATAAATAAATAATACATAAGTAAATAGATAAATAAAAAAAGTTATGACATAATGAAGAAGAAATGTCACTAACATTATGTATTGTTTCATATTTTAATTACAGACTGTTTATTTTTGCCTAATTTTGCTCATAATTTGGTGCGCATTAAACTCAACTCAAGGCCAATAAATAAGCAAATAAATAAATAAAGTAATGACATAATGAAGAAGAAATGTCACTTACATTATGTATTGTTTCATAACTTAATTACAAATGGTTTATTTTTGCCTAATTTATGCTCATAATTAGGTGCATATTAAACTCAACTCAAGGCAAATAAATAAATAAAGTTACAATGTAATGAAGAAATATTTAAGTAACAAGATTCTACACAATTTCTAGTCACTCATCATAAAAAATTGTGAAATTTACTTTGTTGTGCCTTTGTACAAAAGGTCAGAGGTCAAGTGGTAGGTACAAGATACATAAAATGTTTTTATAATAAGATAACATTTTATATAAAGTAAAAAGATAGATTTATATGAAGTATTATATATTATGATTATAGTATATGATGATGCACATTTTGTTAGACATCATATTGTTCAGTCTTAGAATGCCACTTAATGCAGATCCTGAGATACACTGGAGTCACGTCACCTTTGACTGAGTGACCCAAGAAGCTCTCTTGCATGTCAACATCAAGTGCTATTGAGTAAATGGCATTACTGCTAAGTACAGATCACATGTATCCGCCCAGCAACCACAGGAAGTCCTTTTGCTGCTGCTGCTGCTGCTTACAGAGCATCAGCCCTGTGCAGCGGAAGTTCTATCTACACAAAAACACACACACACACCTACAAGAGCCAGAAGTGAGGACTTGTGCCTCACCATCCCGGAAAAGACACAAGAGGACACAGGAGTCCGAGACCATGATCAAACGCAAACTGAGTGAGTATATTTGATTGAGGGCTTCCGCCCATAGTGTGGTGCAATCATTCAGACCGGTATCACTTTGCCATGAGGTTTCTTATTGTGGTTACAGTCTCTGGTGGGTAAAGCAAGACTATTAAAGATCAAAATGCCTTAAATAACGCCCCACTGTCCTTGTCGAAGCTATCAGGGTGTTATAAAGGAGCAGGACTGTTGACATTATTGATTTTTATAATAGCCTTAAAGGCTAACGTTCCTCTCTGATGAAGGTTAGTGTATTTGAAGGTAGCAGTGCATAGATACGTTTTTAAGAGGCTTTTTGTTGTTTTGCTCCACATGCCTTGAGGTAAAACCAAAGCCGTTCTGAGGACAGTGATGGGATATGGGAATACCGTAATGACATTTGGGGATTCAGCTGCACAAAGCAAATGAATGTACTTCAGACTAGATCAATATGAGCTGAATTGAACATCGACCAAGAGAAAAAAACTAACTCATGATGAAAATAAAAGTTGTTTATATTAGATTAGTTTGAGTATTATAAGGTCAAATAAGAGCAAAGTATATGGGATATATATGGATAAACTGCAACTGAGAGAAGTATTACAATATTGTGTAATGCATGAGCAAATGCACGTAAATGCACAGTCATGAAAAAACACAGTGGCAGAAAAGAAAAAAAATCACAGATAGATACATTCACTATGTACATTCTTACTGTATGCTTAAACTAAAGTATAAAACCTAAACTATATTTAAAAAATATTTAAATAACTATGTTCACTCACACACACACACACACACACACACACACACACACACACACACACACACACACACATCATTCTACGTCCCCCCACCACAAAAAAAGATTATTCAACATATTTATTGTACTTTGTGCCTAAATTAATGAGAACCCCCCACTAAATATTTAATTTTTAACAGTAATAATTAAAATGTAACAGTATGATGATTAACAGTATTACTATGAAACACAAAACAATAAATATAGCAAATGTAGAAAATATTAAATCTTTATTTTGATCAATACATTCTGACCAGTAATTAATTAATTATATAAATTGACAAAACAAAAACACAAAAATATCATTTTCCACAGAATATAATTTTTTTCAGCTGAATTCCACTTTTTTTTTTTTTTTTTTACTGTTATAGTCAAAATATGTATACGTCACAATTAGTGAAAATTAATAAACAGTGAAGTACTTATTTAAACATTTATTTATTAATATTTAAATATTGATCATGAAAACACTGAAATGTAAAAAATTTGTGCTATTATTATTATTACTATTATTATTCTTATTCTTATTATATTTCGCACTTACATTTCCCCTGACACTTCTACTATCAATTTACTGTAATCTCATAATCCAAAATGTAAGTGTAAATAAGATCCGGTGTTTTAATTATATAATTAATTTTAAGATTATTTGATTATTGTGAATGCAAAAAGTAATAGTTTTATCTTACAAAACATTTTTCTTCCTTAACATTAGTTACACTTTTGTATAGATGTGTTTCTTCTTCAAGTACAATATAGCAATACAGCAATACATTATGAACTTCATCACATTTAACAGTCCCATGTGTTATTAATTTCAATCTGTCTGATATCTGAAAATATTCGGTCTGGATCCTAACACAAGACAATTTGACAAGAAACAAAACCAGAATGGGGCTAAACTTTGACAGTCCCCCGAGAGCTATAATTATTAAGATAAATGAACAGACGTTCCAACAGTGACAAAGAGAAAATTCAGGCCCTGACATCGAAGATCATGCTACAGTAGAAACATTACAAATTATGATAAAGCTCTATTTTAAGAATCGCCTTCCTGTTTGCACAGTATCCCCCGATCATCATTATCACATGATTTTCAAGAGAAAGAAATATTTTGGCTTCATTTATGAGAAGCTAAAATGTTCAAATTGTTGTTTTAGGGACTAAAGGGACCAATGAATTTTTCCCACAGACGAGGTCAGGACTCATGTTTACTTAAGAGGCTACATGTTTCTTTCTCACATTGAAGGAACTCTTGGTATGATAGAGACCCTGGGGTGCACAGTCAGCCCACAACGAGCAGATTTTTTTTTCTTTTTACCAATGAGAGGTTTAGTCTGAAAACCGTGCCGAGTTACAGCACACACAACATGTTTTCTCCTTTCTCAGGCTTCAAGTGGTTTGGTAGTCTCACCAGCCTCCGGCGGAAATCAGACACCCAGAAGGACGATGTCAAAGAGGTGTCCACCGACGATATGGGCATGCATCCACGCAGCCCAAGCTACGCCAGCTCCAGTGAAATGTACACGCACATGGGCACCATGCCACGTCACCCGAAGAAGGACAAAAGCTTGAAGAAGAGCAAGTCCAAGGACAAGTCCAACCTCAGTCGGAGTCAAAGCATGAGACCTTCACAGGACCATGTTGTTGATTCCCCCCTTCTCAGCGTACTCTCCGGGAAGGGCCTGGAGGCCCTGGAGAACCCCATCTTGGAGGACAAGCCAGCTGCAGGAACCAAAGATAATCACATTCAGAATCGTGGCCTTCCACCTCCACCGACTATGGATGGACACTCAACAAAGCTGGAAGATGATGATAAGGAGTCATTATTTGACTCCAAACCACATGTTGATCCACCAAACGCATGTCTAGAACCTTCAGCAGATCTAAGTCAGAGCAAAGAGCCAGAAATCCAGCCAGTGCTGCCCAAGAAGAGACATAAAGAAGGAGACACCTCCATGAAGGATGCTGAGGAGCTCCAGGTGGATGGAAATTTGATTCAGTTACCTCTGAAACACAGCAGTCAGGTCGAGCAGAAGCAAGCAGTAGAGGAAGATGCTAAAATAAGATCAGACTGCAAACAAGACAGTCAGGAAGAGAAAGAGCCTATCAGGTAAGAATCAGTTCCTTGATTCTTGAATCTGATCTTCATTGTTTGTTTATACCCACCCTTGCGAAAATTAGCCATGGTTTTACTACAAATAAAACCTCCCAAAAAATCATGGTTACAATAGTTGATCCACGGTAACCACAAATTAACCATGGTTTTACTACACTAACGATAGTTTAACCATGGTATTTGTAGTAAAACTGTGGTTATACAAATGGTAGTCGATATGCCAAAAAAAAAAAAACAGTTACTACATTTGTACCATAATAAAATCATGGTTAATTTTTCGTAAGGGCTAAGTACAGTAGCTGAGTACAGTACTTAACGTTAAAGATTAAATGCCATTCCCAATTCATTTTAATTACATACTAATATTGAAAAACAAGTGCTATTAGGAAATGGATTTGTGACTATACGTTGATATGTAAATACAGCAATGCCACATGAATGCAGTTCCTACAAAAAGCAATGTGATTTTTACATAAAAATTCAATAAACATGAAGTTAATATTGAGCAACTTACATTTTATATACAATATTGCAGTTAGTTTCTGTATTTTTCCGCACCGCAATTCGAACAAAGCCAAAACTGAATGAACCAGCGAGCAACATCGCAACATCGTTAACAGTGAACGAATCGATTGAATGAATGAATTACCACTTTTCACACAGCAGCAGAATACTTAATCTCACTTGATAATATTTTGATATCAAATACACACATACTTGAGGACATTTGTATTTGAATACGGTTCAGTTCCCACACTGTTAAAGTCCACGTGAACCGTAAGTTGCTGCCGAATTTATTCCAGTGCAGTGACCTATTTCCAACTGAAATGGAATACTGAATAGAGGGCGTGGTTTTATTTATTTATTTATTTTTTTTGTTGGGGTGTGTTAAGGATATTCTGCCCAAGCCGTCAAACTGACGTCATCAGAAAAGGAATACCCTTACGAAAAAGAAGTTTATTCAAGTGTGCTATTAGTATACTCTCATAAACTAAAAATAGGAAAGTATACTTTTAGTCTACTTCTCAGAAATATACTTAAAATGTAATTTAAGTATACTTGACTTATACTTAGAAAAAGTCTAAATATATGTGAGCTATACTTGTGCTCCTAGAATCCGTGTTTTCATTATTATATGGTAGGGGGCGCTAGTACACAGCTTCTGTACAGAATTTCCAAAAAAACACAAGTGAAGAAGAAACTGAAACAACAGATGCTTCCACATGTAATCTAACACAATCATCAGACATAAAACGGCATCAAAACTGTGTAACATTATGGAATAAAATGTCGACCAATGAAGAGATAATAATGACTGTCAAGCTTTGGGGTGCTGATCGACTCCATCTACGTTTTGATTATCATTCTGAATCCAGTTCATAGTCTTTTTGCAGCTTTTTGTTCAAAATGTTGTTTATTTCTTTATTAGTAGTATATACTAGTACACTGATATTTGTATACTTACTACATCAAGTACACTTAAAAATATACTTGAACTTTACTTAAGTATACTTAATAAAATAAACTTGAAGTATACTACTTTTGGGTAAGGGTACCATTCCAGAGCGGAAGTAAATGTTCAGATTTTGATTAAAGATTACCATGACAATTTTTTTCAGTGGACTAACTTGCACGGATTAATTGTTCACTTCAAGACTAGCAATGTGCGCTAACAAAATAAATAAAGTCAATTTTGATTTCATGAGGACTAACGGTTACAAGACAGACAAGAGCAAAACCACAATTCAATAAACAAGAAGTTAATATTGACTAACTTACATTTTAGATTCAATTTGCCGGTTAATTTGTGTATTTTTGTTTCACTAACAAACACAGTTTTATTCTATACGAATCCAAAGCCGAATGAATCTTGGCGTGTCTCGCTGCAACAGGTGTGATTCATTCCTGAATCATTCAGAATTTACGAACAAAACGGTTAAATGAATGACTCATTGACTCACTCAAAAGACAATCACTTATCGCCACCTACTGGTGAACCGAATGTAACCCACAGTAACTGAAAAATATCCCAAATGAACAAGCGGAGTGATACAAACAGTGAAAAGCCCTAGTGTTGTTTAATAATGAAGCAAATTGAGAAGCAATACAAACTCTTCACAGATAAATCAGGTAGCTGCACTATAGAGTCAGATGAGACTAATCCTCATGTCTGACCACATACCGTGACGGTGTGGTTTTGTGATACAGTAAAATATGATCTCTGCTCCTTTGTGACACCAGTTCTGATTCATTGTACATGCACACCTGGATTGATGTCACTCTTGAAATGTTCTCATGAGATAGAGGCTCCAAGATTAAGACCTACTCCATGTGTTTGGACATGCATTCTAATACAGTTAACTTCAGAGGCCCTAGACTCTAATATGGTAATAACAAAATACTAAAATATATCTAAGTGAATTTATTAACGTTTGGGGTGAGATATGTAAAAGATTTTGGGCAATGGTGGTGTTGGATATTCTCTTTTTACATCAGGCTTGTTCCTCAGCCATGTTTCCCATTTTGCTTCCTGGCGTTTAAATGGCTGGTAATGAGGTCACAAACCTGTGAATGTTTGATCAATGAGGTCAAACAGTGTTTCAGCAGTGACCCTCATAAATTCACATTAGTCACATTAGTGGGCAGCAGAGAGCAACAGGGCGAACAGGCATTCAAAGGAAAGCTGCTGTTCATTCCTCTTCAGCTTCCCAAAGGGACATGACAGACTGTGAGATGTAGACTGGGAAACTTGAATGAACAATTTTAGGAAGCTCTTCATTGTTTTTTTTGTTTTTTTTTACAAAAACAGTTTTTATTGTTGTCTATTCATTCAGAAGTGTTGTTTGAGTATGAAGTTGCACAAGGATCTAAGGTGAGTTTATCATTGTCAGCATGTTGTTTGTGTCGCAGAGTAAACGTCAAAAAATTACTATGGTTATTCGCAGATTAGTTCCACTGAAAAATTCTAACAATTTTTGTCATTTATTTTTTAAATCATTTCATTTTATTTTAATTTTGATTATATTTTGATGACAGTGGTGGATGCATTGCTTATTATTATTATTTTTTATTTATAATATAAATAAATAGTGAACTTAAAAAAAAAAACAGAAATGTTAATGGCCTTTATACACACTGTATACTTTGAATTCAATATAGCCTTTACAAAAGAGAACTGTGGTCATAAATGGTGTAGTTATGGTATCCAATTATAATACTCTGAGATATGAAGACAAAAACATGGCACTATAATGGTATCTTGTCTTGAACAGTGTTTTAATACAGGCAAACTGCATATGCCACATAAGCATTGTCCTCTTATAATTGGATTGTTCTCAGTCAGAGCTCATTATAAACGACACCTGGTTTGTTGTTTGCAAGCAAGATCTTTTCCCGGTCATTTGTAAATACGGCTGAGGAGGATAATGATGTGAGGTCAGCCAGCACAGCTGGAGGATGTGAGAAATGTCTTCAGGAAACAGTGTGTTAAGAGTTTTCCTGCTTTTGTATTCAGTGTCTTTAAGAGGACACTGCTTCAGCTTCACCTTTTTGTGTTTTAATAATAAAAATAATAATAATTAATAGTAATAATAGTTCATATTATATTATTTTTTGCCACTTCACTTGCAGAATAAATTAATCATGGCCTGTATATAGGGATTTTCTTCAATGGCATTTTTGTTACTGTATGATTCTGCTTCCACACCACAAGAGGTCAGTAAAAAATTCAAGGCCTCAAAACTGATTTGGTGCACCTGAAGGCCCACTGAAAAAAACTCTCTTTCTAAAAGCAGTTTTAAAATGTTATGGTTAGATTTTTGGTTTTAGAGATTCCTGTTCTTGGATTTTTAGCAATCACATCTTGAGAGATATTCTGACTTGGTATGTTCATTCGCATGTTGTTTTCACTATTCTACCCACTCCAGTGACCTGTAGAAAATAATAACAGATTTGTTGAGCATGTGAAGGACCTTTGCTTCATTTCCTGTTTGTATATCTTTACTGCTTTCATTCCTGTGTTTCAGAACAGAAAACTTTTGTTCAACACACTTTGTTTCACTTTGATTGACTTAGACTGAAGTGTCGAGGGCATTCATACAATGTCTTTTCAGTGTGTTTGGCAGTGGTTTTCACAAAGCTGTTTCTTGGCCTGACCTGACAGTGAATATGTTGTTGCTCATTTATCAAACTACTTGTTAAAAACTCTTCCCAAGCTTAAAGCAAGTTTGTTTCTCTCGCACACTCACAGAAATAAAGGTACAATAGCTGTCACTTTGTCACTTAAGGCAGTACCCTTTCAAACGGTACTATTGTGTACGTTGGAGATACTAATATTCACAACTTTATGGTACTAATGCACACCCTTTAGGGATAAATAAGGTACAAAATTGTACCTTTTGAAGAGATACTGCCTCAGTGACATCTTTTGTACCTTTTTTTCTGAGAGTGCATGAATTTTGACCAAGAATTTTTGCCACTGGGCAATATATTGAGATTTGAAATCTCTTCAGCCAAGACTCTTTCTGTTATCGGTACTTCACAGGGTTTACTTTTAAAAGTCAATTTTTAAAGTGTTTGAACATATTTACGGTTATATTCAAGACAATAACATGTTGCCCATAAAAAGTTGGGGTAAGTTGTCACAATCAGAACATACTGTTTATTGACATTTGAGATGAGAACTTTTGCTGTCTAAATTGAAAAGAGAATAAATCAAAAAATCTTGTGTAAATATGTATTTTATGTAATGTGTATTATTGACTATTTAATGGCTTTAAAACGTTTTCTTAATGTAAACTATACAAATCAGTAATGCATTGTTGAGAATAATGCTGCTTTCTCATTTACAATTGTTTTATTGGCCCAGAAAGAAAGACTTGTTGGTTTAAAAAAATAGTTTCTTTGTGATTCTTTCATGTGTCATTTTAATAAAGATTTTTAAATAATAGTAATATTCATATTACTGTGTTCAAATGCTCTGTCTCAGCACTTCCTGTTTTTTGGTTGAAGCTCATTTCATCCTGTCATTGATGTGGCGTGCAGTAGGAGGAACATAAACATGCTTTTCGCTTCCTTTGGTTGTTAAAAAGGGTCAAGTTCCTCTGTGACTTTTATATCACATCCTGTGGTGTAAAAAAACGCAGTAGGAGTAACTTATGATGAAATCCATCTCACTACATATCTCACTGATGCTGTTTAACACTGATCTGGCTTTTAACATTTTTCATTTGCTTAAACATGTATTATTATGCATTTCTCTGGAATACTTGATTCTGATTGGTCAATATTTTTGTACAAAGACACTGTACAATTCACTGTTACAACTGCTAATTTTCTTATCATATAAGAACATAATTTTGGCTATTAATTTTAAAGTCAGTTTATTCATTTAGATTACAATAGCTGTGCATAAAGTGGGATAATTTACAATCAGATTTGTTTTGGAGTTCTGATCAGGGTTTATTTGGAAATTATGACTGATTTGACTCTCTGTTTATTATATATGGTGTAATATATAATATGAGCATTTTGTGCTATTAAACAATGTTGTTGATGTTTTTTTCTTTTCACAGACAGCTGAACACCGCAGACAACCAAGGAGAATATGTGGAAGTAAGGTCTTTTTTCTTTCTCTTATAACAAGAAGTCATTTAAACAATCTAAATCTCTCATCTTTAATAAGGAGAAGCTTGAAGGAATTCTGTTAATATATCTGTGTATTACTTCAATCTGTCTGTTCTTTGATTTGGGCTATATTTCAGGCTCAGTCCCTGACAACTTGCTGAATATGGTTATTTCATGCTTAATTAGGCACAATTCCTGTATTCATTAACTAAAAGCACCATTTGTAGATGTAATAAGAACTTAATCTAATGAGTTCTTTTAGTATGTGCTGATTTGGTGCAAATTAATGTTCTTCCTATTCCTGCCCTTGTTTGCAATCATTAATATATTAGATTCTGCATTTAATTGATGTGTAGTGAACTCAGCTGCCTCTAGATGGAGCTACAAACAGGTCTTTAATTCCTGAAGCTCTGTAAGGGAAGGTTGGGTGTGGCCAGACCCACATGACCCTCATATGCCTTCAGAACACACATACTCATTTACACACACTGCATAAAATATATGCACACAGATAGTGAAACTTCCTTTTTGTCAATGACACTTTCATACACAATGACACACATGTGGCCCTGAATGTTTTTTTTTTTTTTTCATGTATTTATTTATTTATTCTTCTCAAGGATGGGAACTGATGTGAATTCTTGATTCATCTTAATTGTTCCATTTAATAGTTCTTTTATTACTTTTGAAGAAGGAACATTTGGAAAAATGTTGAGTTTTGCAAGTTGTTGCGTATTGTGTAACATATTACCGTATGCAGTCCTGGGTGGCATGTAACCTGGATTATGTAATCAGATTCCAAAAATTAAGTACTTGTAATTAGATTATATTACATTTTAAAATACTTCATAATGAGACTACAGTTACTTTTTTTATTGATTACGTATTATTCACACAGTACATATAATGCAGTTTCTTCATGAACTCCAGTTTGGGAAACCTTGACGCAATGTAATGTTTAATGCACGTCGTGTTGTTACTAACAACGAATGAAATATATTCTTTCTTTTTGTATTTTAATATCAGTATAGTACATCCTATTCTAAAATAGATTATCCTATTTAAATCAACAAGTTATGTTAGATATACACGCTATGTCAAAAGTAATCTAAAAGTAGGCTAATCAAAAAGTAGTCTGATTAGCCTATATTACCTAAATTGCATAATGTAATGGATTACGCTACTCGCTACAATTTTTGTCACTACAATGTGTAAGTAATCTGCCCAGACAGTATATAGACATTATACAACTTTAACAGTCCATCCGAGCATTAGTTTTTTTTCAGCAACAATGTTTGTAATCTAAATTGAACTATGCCATTGTGCTGATCTATTTCAATATAGAATTTGGTCTATTTAAGTTCTAATACGGGTTGTTATTGTTTTGGTGGAGATTATAAAAAGTATGCCCCCCCTATGAAAACAAAATGCCCCCCAACCCCCTCTTTCTGTATATTCTGACGGAGTACCGGTGTTGTGCCCATTTTCGACCCCCTGCCAAATTATTACCCCTCTCCTTGAAATCGCTATCTGATTGCCTAATCATAACCCCACCCCTAATCCTAACCCCTCCCCCACACCTAACCCTAAACCTACCAATACTATAGGGGGGTAATAATCTGGCAGGGGTCAGAATCGGGCACAACACCAGCTTCCCATGTTTTCCTGGGGGTCCTCAGCGCCAGCCTTACACACAATCTAAGGTGTGTACGAGTAAACCGGTTGCCAGTCAGTGTTGCCAATTTAGCAATTTTGTAGCTACACTGTAAAAAAAAAAAAAAAAAAAAATTGTTTCAAAAAGTTGTTTCAACTTAAAATAATTTGTTACCCCGCTGACTTAAAATTTTTAGTTTAGTCAACTTGAAATTTTAAGTTACTTAATGTTAATTTAAGTGACAACTGGAATATTTTAGTTGACTAAACTAAAAATTTTAAGTCAGCGGGGTAACAAATTATTTTAAGTTGAAACAACTTTTTTTTTTTTTTGTAGTGTAGATTTAGCCACTTCCCCACCCCTTTTGAGACTTTTTCAAAAATTTAGGGAGAAATATAGCAACTTCTTGGACAAACCTTATCTAATTTCTCATCTTGCCCACTGATCTATATTCATCTTTATATAGATCAGTGAATTTGCCATTATGATGTCATCTAGTGACATTTAGCTGCCAGTTTTAGCTACTTTCAGTTGAAAGCAGTTGGCAACACTGGTGCCAGTCCAGAGCAGCAGACACGTCGAGTCCTTCGCGAGAATGGCGTTTAGCGTACGCAACCCGCGAAGTACTGAGCTCAGACTCGCCGAGTGAAGCTTCATGGAGAAACTTCACTCGACCGTCGGTATTGAACTTACCTTTCCGTCCTGCAGATACAGACACACTGAGCTCCAGAGAGAATTCATCGCTATATGAGAGAAAAGGTGTGAAAATTTAGAACGCGTATCATTGTGACGTCACTGAGACAGGCCGCTCTCTTGAGATGCATCTCTTGAATTTTAAACTTTGGTATTCTTACAAGAGTGAAAACATTATTTACATTTACATTTAGTCATTTAGCAGACGCTTTTATCCGAAGCGACTTGCAAATGAGTACAAATTTATTTGAGTATAATTTTCATTCTCTTAACAAAAAGCACTATTTCTCATTTATTGATTTATCTAAGCTCTGTTTCTTTTTTGAGATATAGTGTTGGTTGTTAAATGTGTTTCTTTAACTATTCTTTCTATTGCTTTTATTCTTAATAATAACTGTCATTTATGCATTTATTTATATTAAATGCCACTCATTTAAAAAACTTATTTCTTTATTTCGTGTCATGCCAAAAGTCTTGTGATAAATTCAGTACTCCATTTTGGATTCACTAAAAATAGATTCGGACAGCACTGGTCGTACAGTATGTTTTTGGTTCACAGAAAAGTAAAGAAAAAAAAAAGCACCAGTTTGTTAAGATGAAGCCTGTATCTGGGCCAAAAACTTGTGCTTGTGTACACTGCAAAGACAGTGTGTCTCATCGCTTTAAGTAAAAGCAGTTATGTTTATGAAGGCCAAAAGTAGCCATTGTGAATGGACAGTATGTGAAACTTGCAAAGCTTTAATGTTTTTGTGACTATGCATGATAATGCATAAAAGTAATAATTGAAAACTCTAACAATATCAATCATAAATCCAATATCTCTGTTATTTAGTGAAGAAGAGAAGTATCCTCAGCTGAACAGAGCTGCTGAAACTTGCATGTTCTGTTAAAAATCTAAAAAGAGAAAAAGACATGACTGGTTGGAAACCAGTTATAATATGAAAGTAAAAATTTATAGGCTGTTTATGTTGGGAGTGCATTGAGAGTCTGAGTAGTTGGATGGTTGAGCTCCTGTAAGTTAATAATGAGGTTGTTTTAGTGGTTGCTAATTTGAAAAACACAAAGGTGGGAATAAAGAACCCTAAACTCTAACCCCAAACAACCATTTCACAATGCAAGAGTTCTCCATGATGATACAGTTCTAAACAGAACTGTTACTAAGTGTAAAGAACCTTTAAAGAACCATTTCGAGAGTATATAGCCAACGGCCAACCTGCACGTATGTTATGCGCCTGCTTGAGAGGAAATAACTGACTATACCAGAAGGTGGCAGAAGTCAGTATTCATCATTCAAAATTGATAGTTGGACTACGGATATGCAAACCGTCAGCAATGCAGTGCTTACTTACCATTTTCAATATGAATCCTGTTGATCAGTTGGTCTTCACTTTGAAGTGTCATTATTAATGTATTCCATATTGGAAGGTCAAGATGTACAATTAGAAGAACTGTCTTGAATTCATTGCTTGCTTGCTTTCATCACTTTCATTTTTCTTCTCAAATACTGGTTTAGACTACACTGGTCTCACTGTTCTGTACATTTCTCAATCACTAAAAAGAACCGTTTGTTCTTTTTCATGAGTTTGGGAATCGAACTGCTGTACATAAAACTGGATTTCGATTCCCACATAGATTTTACATTTGATATCAAGTGGCAACACAACAGTACCATAATTGTTCATTGTACTTTTTTTTTTTATCCTTTTGTAGGTTTATTCATTCACACCCAATCCATGTTGCCATGAGTCTAATTTGACTAGTTGCAGAAGGTTATTGTAGTAGTTTTACTGGATGCACAGCCTCTTTTCCCTCCACTTCTTGGATGCCATCCTTCGTTCTCTTCTCCGCCACAATATGAAACTTTAATGGTGTCTGAGTTAAAACTGAGTCTCTGCCCTAAATGTTCACTGTAAAGGCAAAAAACAGCTCTTTCGACTGGAAACAGAGATGAACGACTGGTCTTCATGCCAGAACAGAATGTTCCCAGAGGCCCAGGCATGTGTGATCTCTTGAGGTGTTCTTAATTGCGTTCTTCCATTCAGCCATTGATGCTGATGTTTATTTTTTGCTGGGTTGTCATCTCATTATCTCGGCTGTTCCTAGCTCTCACACCTTTCCCAGCACCTTAGGATTGAACTCCTAACCTTTCTGCTAGCCGCTAACACCAATTATCAGTTTCCTTTCAGTAATTGTATTACTGAAAATTCTGCTGAAATATACCAAAGCTGATCTGCTCTAGCAGTACTACAGAACCAGTAGTAGTATTTCATTCAGTGTAATTCTGTGGGTGGTTTTGCGTGTTTTTATTCTGCATCAGGCATAATTCAGAATGCTTAAAGCCCGGTACACACCAAGCCGACGGTCGGCCGACGGGCAGTTTTTGTTCGTCGGCCGACTAAGTTTTCTCAGTGTGTTCCGCACCGTCGGCTGAAGTTGGTCCTCGTCGGCTTGTTTTTGGCCGATTCGACATGTTGAATCGGCACGGCGTCAATGGTCAGTCGAGCTATCTCGACCATTCTGATTGTCTAGCTGGCTTAACCTGGGGCTGGGAGTAACGAAATACATGTAACGTCGTTACGTATTTAAAATACAAAATATGATTAACTGTATTTCGTTACACTCTAAAAAATCCTGGGTTATTTTTTTAACCCAAATGCTGGGTTGAGCCTTTTGGGTCATTTTTTTGGGTTATTTTTCCAGTGTTTGGGTAGTTTTTGTGTAACCCAGCCCCTGGGTCAAATGTAACAACCCAATGTTTGGGTAGTTTTTAGTTTAACCCAGCCCCTGGGTCAAATGTAACAACCCAATGTTTGGGTAGTTTTTAGTTTAACCCAGCCCCTAGGTCAAATGTAACAACCCAATGTTTGGGTAGTTTTTTAGTGTTACTCAGATCCTGGGTCAGATGTAACCCAACGTGCTGAGCTATTTATCGCGGGATCAAGGCCAGCCTTCTGGAGAGAGCAGTTCAGAGCGCCAACGCACTGATGCATTTCTTCCAGAATACAGGTTTGTTTACATTTTATTTTATATAAAATCACATTGTGCTGTATATCGTTCAATTTCATGCAGAGCAACATACAGGCGCGGGGTATGAATCAACAAGTGTCGCTCGCGTCGGTCTTATCGCGTGATGAAAAAGCCTGATGCTTTGCATAAAATAAACGATTTTATTCATAAAGATACAGAATAAAAATACTTTGTATGTTAAAATATTTACTCAGAGCTGTTTACGGTTTGTTTTGGGGCAGGTTATGAAGGCAGTCGCAGTTTATTTCGGCTATGAGTGAAACGCAGGGCGGCGGTCTCAGCCATGAGCAGTTCCCCGGCGAACACGACTCCAGCTCGGGCACGAGCACCAGCGCCGTAACGGTGGAAACGGAATAACAGAGACTGGACGATTACACGTGAATTACTTCTGTTTAGTGTTAAATTTTTACTTTTGACGTTTGTTAAACGAGTTTAAACAGGTAATATGTATACATAAAACGATAAACAATGCTGTAAATGATAAAGGAAAATAAAGGAAGTTCAGGCAAACCAGTGGTTGTGTGGAGTATTTACAAAAGTTTATAGGATTTAAGTCAATCTGTAATCATTATTTAATGTATAAAGTAAAAATAAGCTATATTATAATAAAAGACCAACTCCATTATTGGGTTAATCAACTCCATTATGATGGGTTAAATAAATAACCCAATTTGCTGGGTAAAATTAACCCCATATGATTCTGTCCTATATTTATCAAATTAAGTTAAACAACCCAAATTTGGTTGTTTTTAACCCAGTGTTTTTTAGAGTGTATAGCTACATTTTAAATGGGTGGTAATCAAATTACAGTTACATCCGAAAAGTATTTTAGATTACCAGTGTGATTACTTTGATTTTTAATGTCATTTATTTATTATGATAATAAACATTTGGAAATTGTTCATAACTGGCGATGTTCTGACTCAAGGTGCAGCCTGTTCTAAACAGCAGCCTGGCCAGCAGAGAGCAGACTATGTGACGATCACTACAATGCAAGAGAAAATCAGAGTTGCCGTAATTGTCATGGAAATAAAAGGACGATTTTACTTATAAATGTGAAAGGACGGAACATCACAGTAGGATATGCAATTTTTGTTTACTGCAATGAAACGCCTCTCGGCTTCAAAGGAACATCTAACCTTGAAAAAGATACATGCATTAATACAAGGCGATTGCAAATGTGTGATGCTTTTATGCAATTCATAAAAAGTTCATATTTAGTAACTTATTAAAAGAACAGTGTTGTCTGATTTGCTCTATGGCGCAAACAAAAAATGGTTTCATACAACCACTGGTCTATTTACACTAAGCAGAAAAATTGTTTGGGATTGACATAGAAAATACACCTATGTGAGACACGTGGTGATAAGATTTGAGTTTGAATCCGCCTTATGCCGAACTCGTTCATCTCCCGTTCTTCTCCCTTTTCCCATCACATATCTGCCGCTGTTTTCAATAAGTATTAATAGCATGTAATTACTATCACTTGTTGCAAAGAAAATGCTACTTTTTTCCTACATGGTGTAAATAGAACTTATGGCTATTTATTTGCACTTAATGCAAATAACCACTGCCTTCAAGATAAATCCACATCAGAATAGTTGCGCATCTGAGAGCAACATTTGGTTCCTGAATGAAGCCGCGTATTGAACGAATCCGCTGAGAATGATTCAGTTACATTCATAAAATCACTTGCTTGATTCTTGAATGAATCAGTTCTTTTGAACAAATCGAATGATTCCATGACTCTTTCATTAAGACAGTGATTTGCCACCACCTACTGGTGGTTTTAGTTTCCTCCCATATCCCATTTTTTTATTTCTATCTTTTTTTATTTCTATGTTCAAAATGTTGTATTGAAAATAATAATCTTATAGCATTATTTATCCATTTATAATTGTTTAAAAGTATTCATGCCATCCATTTTTATTTAGAGGTGGTTAACATAAAAACAAGACATCAAAAGTTAATATAAAAACATTACATTGTTATTCAAAGTATTTCAAAGTATTTAGATTAAGTTACTAAACTTCAGTAATCTAACGAAATACTTTACAAAATACTTTAAAACATGTATTTTGTAATCTGTAACGAAATACATTTTGGGTATAACCTTCCTGTCTTTGGGCCAGGAACCAGTGCGCGAGAAAGCATGAATGGACGTGCTACTTGGTCATCGTTGGCTGTCGAGCTGCTGCTTGGTGTGTCAGGGCAACTTTGGACCCATGACGCTGCCGACGTCGGCCGACCCCGCAGTCTGCTTTCGTCGCCACTAGTTCGTCGGCGTCGGCTTGGTGTGTACCGGGCTTAAAAGTGTAACAGCGCAATTCTCCCCAACAAGCCACATGATTCATGTTCTCATAGTTAGAGGTTTTAAAAATTGCAATAGTAATAGTGATGCATAAGAAGAGATGTAGAGAGAAGAACATCCAGGCTATGATTTTGCATTACCGACACACCATTTTCTTATTTGATACTGTAAAGCTGCTTTGACACAATCTGTATTGTTAAAAGTGACTTGACTTGACTATGAATTGATGTAGACCCAGCTGGTGAGAGATGGAGGTTGTGATACCCCTCTTTTCTCCCTCCCTCCTGTTTTTCAGCATGGAAATACATACAGAACAGTCAGTTATTCTGTTTAAATCAAATCACTACACAGCTCTGCATTGATTAGCCCTGTAAACTGACTAGGCCTCACTCACTAACATGCTTCTCGTGGTCTTCTATTACTGCTACAGATCAAACCAAATGAGCGAACTGCTTGATCAGCGAAAGCAGCACTGACTTGGGCAAGAGCCATACCACATGCCAACTACAATACCCAGAATTCCATTGGGGCCAAGCTCATTAATATTAATGGCCAGGGGGAGGTAAGGGTGTCCGGGCCCTGTAGGCAGATGGAGGTAGAGACGAACCACCTCCACCTCCTCATTATCAGTTTGCTCACAGAGTCTAGCTCCTCTCCATTGTACCGCTGCACCCTGCCTGCAGGACACTCACTGTGTAATTAATATTTAACTGAGAGAGAGATTGAATGAAAGATTGAGGAGGAGTTGTGAAGGAAAAGCCACGATCAGCATAGATACACAACAGCATGAGACCGAAAACAAGAAATAGAGAAGGAGCACAGAAAGTAGGGATCTAGGGCAGAGAAGTAGGAAAGAAGTAAGAAATCAAGATCTCTTTAATGACTCAGTTGTTTATCTCCTAGCATGAGATTAAAAGGATAGTTCACCCAAAAATAACAATTTTCTCATTAATTACGCACCCTCATGTCGTTCCAAACCCATAAGACCCCTGTTCATCTTCGGAACGCAAATTAAGATAATTTTGATGAAATCTGAGAGCTTTCTGACCCTACATAGACAGCAAGGGAACTACCACATTCAAGGCCCCGAAAGGTAGTAAGGACATCATTAAAATAGTCCATGTGACATCAGTGGTGCCACCTTAATTTTGTGCAAAGAAAACAAAAATAGCAACTTTATTCAACAATTTCTTCTCTTCCGTGTCAGTCTCCTCCACCATTCACGAGAGTACTACGACACATGCGTGTCCATTCCTCTGCTTGAAAACAAGGTGTTGCATCTTAAACACTAGCACTAGCAATGCCAAAGTCATGGTTTCACTAGGATAGAACTGGAAGAATAATGACTGTTTTCAAACACATCCGTCGAACAAACAGATATTCCCGCCCCAGTCTCATCCCATTGGTTGAGCCATTATTGCTGTGTTGGTCTGGTCAGGACACTCAAATAAATACAGCAATGCTTTGATAGTACCACAAAGCCACAGGAAAACCAACCAACAAAAAGCCAATTAAAGCAGTAATTTCATCTCTCTCACAAATATCTTTCTGTGTGTCACCATGTGAGACTCCTCATCATGTGTGTGGTAATAACATGAAATCCTTTTCTCATTTCATGCTCTCATGAGACAAATGCACACACACACCATAACACATGATGTTAACCCACGCACTGGATTACACCACACGCTATCTTCTACTCTTTAATAGCTTCAACTTGACATTCATCCTCCCATTGTCTCAGGCTGATGAGCGTTCAGCATGAAATGAACATGTTCTTACCGGATTATCTGCAAATGCACAATAGCATCAGTGGGATTTCTTTGCAGAATGGGTCTCGTCTAATTATATCTTTTGTTTTTTCATTGTATGGCTTCCCTAGGTGACACTGTAAGCTTCATCGCTCAGTAGCTAAGCTTTTTAGAGAATCAAATATGAACATATATAGATGCAAAATGCTGATGTGATCCTTACAGCCATGCAGATGTCTTGCCAGCTGTCTGGTTTACATGGTGGATTTAAAACAGGAGTGTCCATTCCTGCTCCTGGTGGGCCACTATCCTGCAGAGTTTAAGTCATTAAACACATCTAAACCAGCTTATAAAGGTTTTCAGTATCACTAGAAACTTCCAGGCAAGTGTGTTGGGGCAGGTTGAAACAAACCTCTGCAGGACATTGCTTACCCAAGAATAAAAATGTACTCACCCTTACATAATTAGCAACTTTAATGACTTACTGTCTTCCATGAAACACAAAAGTAGAAGTTTTAAAGAATGTCCAGGGTGCTCTTTTCCATGTAGAAAGTGAATGGACTAATGCTGTGGAGCTCCAAGTATATAAAGAAACTCCATAATTGTAGTCCATTCAACTTGCATACTGTGTTTCACATCTTCTGAAGCTATATGATTTCCTGTAACAAACAGACTGACATTTAAGTCATTATTCTCTGATATTCTACCTCCTCCACTTTAGTTCTAAAATCTTGGCGTGAAGTGTTTACTTACAAGACATGCAACCTGTCATGACGTGTCTTGATGCATGAAGTTTGAATATGGAGAAGCACAAATAAGAGCTAAAATTGAGATCTGTGGCAGATGGCACAATTTTCTGTGAATAACAATTTAAAATTTGGTCTGTTCCTCTTTGAAACGATTTCAGGGTGAGTAAATGACAGCATTTTGGGGGTGGACTGTTCCTTTTAAGGATGCTGCTGTCAAAGCTTTGAGTTGGTTGCCATAGCAAGGCGTCCAATTTTATGTCATGATAGTCCCCAGGGAGCAAACGCCCCACCCTAGACTGTTGTACCAGAATCAGCCTCATTTTATCTTGAGTAAGTATGTGTGTGCGTGGGTAGTATCCGATAGGGAATATTCAAGGACTGAGGCTCATTAGCAGGTTTTTACTACGTTCCTAGAAAACATCATTTCATTTCCAAGCACAACTCACATCTAAATAGCTCCTGCATGCCCAGGCTTACTTCATCAACTCCATTTTTTTAAAATACTCATACACCAACAGTCATGTGTGCATGGATTTAACTGTTTTCTCTGCTTGCGTGACTCGATGGGTGTGGGAGTGTGTATGTGCATGTGGGTGAGTGGCTATAGACTCTTTTTCCCCGACTGCCCCCCTCGTACTTTTCTTTTGCGGTCTTTCAAACCGGAATAAAAGGGAAAATTCCTTTGAGTAGGTGCTGAATGCGTGCGCCACATACCTCTTGCTCTCTGTCTCTCTCCCCCCAGCATTGTTTGGAGCCCTGGAGGAGGGGGTGGGTGGGGTCTCGGTGCCTGCAAGCATCTCTCTCTTTCTACATCCCTCCCTCTCCCCCTCCGTCCCTCCGTCCCTCCCCCCACCCACTGCTTTCATCCAAGAGCGATGAGGTAATCCCTGCCAGCGCTGTGAAGCATAGCAAGCGCTAGAGTGAGAGTAAGAGGCAGTGGAACTGAGCAGGAGAGATATATTGAAAGTCAGAGAGGGAGAGAGAGAGAACGAGACATTGAGAGGGAGAGAGAGGAAGCCGGTGCAGATCTGAGATGACACTGGCTCTGGTGGAACAGCGATAGCACTGATCAGTTGCGGCAGTGGCTTGTGCACGGGTGAACACAAGGGGATAGGGACATGACCCGGGGCTTCTAGTGGACTCCAGGGGTGGAAGAGCCGAAGAGAGGAGGATAGGAGCCATGACGGAGAGATGCAGCCTGTGGAGTGCCCTGTCAGCCGCTGCCTGCTGCTTCTACAGGGGCTCCTTCATGCAGGTGCAGGTGAGAGGGGGGCCAGCCCCAGAATGCTTGCGTGTGAGTGTGCAGCTACAGAGTATGTGCATGTATATGCTGCGTGGTGCATGAGAAAAGGTGCGGATCTGGATTACATCATCTCTAAATATGCCTTCAGAAGTTCCTGCATGAGAAGTGGAGGAAGATGCATGTAACATTTGCAGTGTGTGTGGTGTATGTAAGCATACATATTGATTCCTGTGATTCTGTCCAGGGCATCTGCTTGCAGGGAAGGGTACCCCTCAGGGCTCTGTGTTTGGCCCGGTGCAATTGTGCAACCCCAACAACTGTGTCATTCCACCAGCCTCTGCTATGATATCACTGCACCGAGTGTGTGTGTGCGTATGTGTGAGTCTGTGTGCCGACAGGGCTCAGCTCACTTTGGCTCAGCTGTAATACTAGTGCTGATGATGCACAGTTGGATGAGCGGGCAGGCAGGGCTCTGTTGTCACCCTGCGGTTATGTAGTGGATCGTAATGGGCTCAGGAAACAGGAGAATGCATCAAAGTAGCTCTGGAGGTCATGCTTTTTATATCTGAAAGTGAAGATATATTGTTCCATGCGAGGCTCAGAATACAAAAAAACGTTGCGTTACTCTGACAAGGACTGATACATGATCAGAACAACACAGGATTTGAGTGGGAAGGCTGGAAAAGGGGAATGGGTGTTGTCTAATTGTCCTTTATTTCAGCCAACTTGGACTGGATAACAACAGTACAATTTTGGCTCTGAGTTTGGGTGGTGCACTAAGCACTATAGAAACAAGGACAATACTTCTTTGCCTCATACTTTTCTCACCCTGTCTGTTTGTTTTTTTCTGGTGCTTTCAAAAGCAAAACAGAGGGCATTTAAGGTAATGAAATTATGGTGTTTTGTTCTCCCCTGTTTGCCAGAGTGACACTCTTTCTCACTATAAATGCACAGTTGCAGGTGCAGATGGTAATAAAAAATGTGTCCCTATAAAAATAAATGTTTACAATACATTTAGCATAAGTTATAAAGAGTTTACAGATTTCATATTCTAAGTCTAAGGATACAGATAAGGTAACCCTTACCACAGAAATCAATGTTTGTTTAATTTGAGAAACAATCAGTTTGTGCATATCTGAGATGAAATTATAGTATGTTTACAGTTCTCAACATTGCACAGGCAGGACACTTGGCTAGTATATATACAGCACAAACTTAGAGAGAAACTTATATACTGTATAAGCACACCTCACACTTATAACAATTTGGCATATACTAAGAAGAAAATTTGACTACTCAAACCCATGTAGGGGCCATAGATGTCCATAGACTGTCTATAATGATGTATGTGTTCATCTCATTGGCCACCTGAGCTCAGAGCTGCACCAGGAGGAGATGACGGTGTCCCAGCTGCAGATTGATAATAATCATTCTGACTTGATATTCACATGCAGAAAAACAGACACCGGTGAATTTCTTTGTGCTTTGAATTCTGTCAAGTACCTTACCCTTGTGTATACCTTTGTGTTAAACAGATTTTTACTTTATGGAATTTACAAGATAGTGGTATAGGTAGATATTTTAGTTGTTATGGTAATTTGGAAATCCTAAAATCCAGTTTAGACCCATTCTCCCATTGATCTCAGATGTGTCCCTGCAGATTCTGATGTTGTATTGCTTTTTGCGCCAATTCTTCAGCCTCATTACCAGTAAAGAAGGTTGCCGTCTTGATTTTAATTGGGCTAGGCTGCTGCTTGTTTATCAGGGACAGCATCAACCCCAAATCCTCCATCTGCCTCTTGCAGTTGCACTTTGACTGTTTCATCTTAATCCCCACATTCTCTGCCGGCTGGCAGCTTGACGGTCCTTTCGTCTATGACCCCACTTGCATATGTGGTCATGCTAGTTTTAACCACAGGGGTCATGGAACCACATTCACAATGGGGGTCCAAAACTAATACCCCATTACCATTTACACAGATTCCAGACACAGTAAGACTGGTGTAATTGTCTGCTTTGGTGGGTCGTTTTTCTACGCTGGTGCGTGATTCAGTTGAAAAGATTTCCCCCCAACCTCTCTCCCTTCCAGTCATTACAAAAAAATATTAATTTCATATTCAAATATTCAGGGGTATGACTCTCCCTCTCCCCTCTTTCTTTCTTCTCTTTTTCTTGTGTTTTCCTTTCTATCCTCTCCAAATCCTCTCTGGTGCCGCTGTCTCTTCCCCAGGGCTGCGGCGGCTTAGCAGCTGTTAAACAGAAAAGTTCAAGAGTAAATCTGCCTGTTACTGAATGTGAGAATAACCTAATTACACTGGGCTGTTTTCTCTCCTAATGAACGCCACGCAGATTTGGAGTGCCAGGATTTTTTTATATACCTCCCCCCAAACTGCTTCTGTACCGATTTCTTTTCATCCCTTTGATGAATGTGGCTGAACTAGAAGTCCCTTAGAGACTGGATTAGTCTTCATTCATATTGTGTATACTTCTCAGACTAATGATGTTTGTTCTGCTTTGCTTATCACACAAATGAAGATACTGAAGTTGTCAAAAATGCTAAATTAGACACAGACCATCTGTGCAAAAGTTGGGGGTATTTGTGCATCACACTGCCCCAACAAATGCTAACATTTCTAAAGCTGTCTGTTTGATTTAGAAAGTTACGTACTGTCATTCTCGTACTGCCCCAACAAACACCAACAGCATGAGTGTCCAATCCTGTTCCTGGAGGACCACCTTCCTACAGACTTGCTCCAACACACCTGCCTGGAAGGTTCTATTAATCCCAAAGACCTTAATTAGCTAGTTCATATGTGTTTAATTGGGGTTGGCCTTAAACTCTGAAGGAAAGTGGCCCTCCAGAATCAGGTTCAGACACCCTTGACCAACAAGGTTATCTCACTGATCCAACAAAACCTATCAACCGCATTTACGGAGACAATGTAAGCTAGGTTTTGGTCAACCTGAAATTTCTCAGGTTAGTGATATGGATGTTCAAAGCAGGCTTCTAACCCTGGTCTTGGAGTGTACCCCAAACAGTACACATTTTGCTTGACTTTCTTATCTGATACACCCATTTCAGGTCAAATTAGGCATTGGGGTTGGTAACTCTGGTTTATTTGATCTGACATTTGATAATCGATTGCTTAAGCAAAAATTATGCTCTTTTATCTTGGAATATGATTAAATAGAAAGTTGGAAGCAAAGAAATCAATATGGCTGAGTTGTTGATTTGCCTTAACCCTGTCGGTGCACTATATCTAAGAAATTATGGGCTGGTTGTGCACTATTTTAGATGTATTTCATATTTAAGTGTTAGTGGAATGGAAGTGGAATTAATAAGAGATGTTTTTTCTATTATCTGAACATAGATCAGAGGGCTTTTTTCATGGCTGGCCGTCAGAAGTCTTTTATGCTTCCGTCCCTTTAAGGGAGAGCGGTGAGATCATAGAGAGTTGAAGAGATGCTTTCAGCTCATCTCAGTGCCGATTTCACAGTGTCTCTCTTCCATCCCTCAGCTCATCCTCTCCTCTGCCTCAATATCCAAGACAATCACGTTGTAAATCCAATAGGTCAGTGCGATTGGTTGTTAGCTCTGAACAGGAAGTGTCTCTGTCTTAGGCGTCCACTATCAGATGCTTCAGTGACAGAGGATTATCAACACCAGTGGGAATTAATTTCCTCTGAAGTGAAAGATAAGCCGATATCAGGACAGAGATGTCCTAAAGTTTCAGTCCCTCAGAGGATCTTTTGAGCAGGTGGGTTTGGCCAAAGGAAAAGGGGGCTGGGAAGTGGTGTAGGCTGAAGTCAGGTCTGTTTTGCATGTACACTTGACCTTTATCCTAGCTTGACCTCAGGGGTCAATGGGCAGCAGCAGGCCCTTTTCCAGTTCACTGATACAAAAGGTGCATGTAAGTGATCTCCAACCTTGCTCCTGGAGAGTTACTGTCCTGCAGACTTCAGTTCCAACCCTACTCCAAAACACCTGCCTGTAATCATCAAGAAACCCTGAATAATTAGATTAACTGGTTCAGGCATGTTAGATTTGGGTTGGATCTGAACCTAGTTGAAAAAAAACAGCATATGCTGGTTAGGTATGTTTTGAAGCATGGCAGCTGGTTTGAGCTGGTTTAAGCTGGTCCTGAGCTGGTTATAAGCTGGTTATGAGCTGGTTTAAGCTGGTCATGTGCTGGTCCTAAGCTGGTCCTAAGCAACTAGCTCCTGCTCAGAACCAGCTCATAACCAGCTTATAACCAGCTCAAGACCAACTTAAACCAGCTCAGGACCAAATAAGGACCAGCTTAAACCAGCTCAAACCAGCTGCCATGCTTCAAAACATACCTAACCAGCATATGCTGTTTTTTCAACAGGGAAATCCGCAAGATGGTAGCACTCCAGGAGCAGGGTTGGAGATCCCTCTACCTTTTCTTTTAAATTTTATTAGACAGAAGGGGGCTTTGTCATTACTTACTTGTTTTGGTCACAAGAGAGGGGACCGACCACTTCAAGGCCATGAGTGGGGCCGCAGACAGGTAGAATCAGTCATCCATGTAGGTGAAGGCGGTTTAAGACACAGCTTGTCCTTTTGAACTCTCTGTTTAATCTTAGTTATTCCTGAACAATGTTCTGTAAATGTCCTTATCTAGTGTTGAAAATATGGCCAATATGTGACTTGGCTTTATCAGTGCACAGGGTTTAGTTCAATATTCCTTGGTCTTTATAGTTTTGTATGAGGTGATGTTATATCCATTCATGTTGTTGCAGTGTTGCATGAACCTGGGCTGGTGTTTATCTTGTTTGAGCATGTGTTTGACCAGTTCAAGCATGCGCCCATGCGTTTCCTATCTCTGTGACATTTGAATGAGTACTAGTCACTTGTTAGACTCATAGTTTTTCCATCAGGACTCCAACCTGTCCCTCTATGCATCATTCTGCATTACCGCAGTACCCATCAGTTTAGAAGAGCCACTACAGTGAATTACCGTCGACAGCAGAGAATTATTCTACGCTTGATAACACAATACATCAGAACAAGCATAAAAATGCATTTTATTGTCTGAGACTGAAGAGATACCACCCACCACGCAGAAACCAAATCACCCTAAATGACAAAATGATGAGAAGGAAAGATTAGACGGTTAATTGCAGTAAATGAATTCAATTCCATTTCAGCCGTACCTTGGCGAAGCGTGGCGATAACAAAATTGAAATTGTGGCAAAAATGGCATAGCTGTAATCTTCTAAGATTCTTTATACTGTTGTGTTGTCTGGATTGGATTAGTTATAGACTCGTGTAGAGCATGAAATCTCCAGTTTTGCATTGTATGTTAAATTGAATTAACCTAGTTCGCTAGTAGTGCGCAAGGCAGGGACTCTAGTCGTATTCATTGGCACACTGATGGAGCATTGTCTACGAGAAAAGTAGGGGTAGGAGAAAGAGAACTGGGAATTTTAGAGTGAATTTCTCCTCGAAGGTCCTGGAAGGAGTCTTGTTCGGATGCCTCTGCAGCAACTACAGAAAAACAATGACATCATGTACAGGGTGGAGAACGAGAGCGAGAGAAGAGAGAAAGGGACTTTGACATCGCAGTGGGATATTGCTGGCTAATACCCAGTGTGTGAGGTACGCTTTAGCACATGCTGAGAAGGGCTAGTGTACGTCCAGTGGGAGATTAGCTAAGTGGCAACAAACACGCACACAAGCAGTCTGGTGTGTGTTTATCTGTGTGTAAGGGAGTTCCCCAGCACTCTCCATTTCTGCTCCCCCCACTCCAGGAGGAGTGGATCATCTGCAGTGTCGCCATGGTGACAGCCTCATGCTCCAGGACAACCCCACCCCCGTATCCCAACCCCCACTGATTAGGTTGCTCCCGTCCCCATGTGGCTGTGTGTAATGAATGTGTGAACACCGTTAAGTCTGCTGGTGCATGTTTGTTTGTGCACACCTAAGCTGTATGAACAAAGCCCTGGGCTCCAGCCTATTATAAACTCCCATTAGCACTTCATTCGAGTGTACGTCTGCAGTACCATTGTGCCGGGACAGTTTAACAGTGTACCGCTGCAGTGCAACCCTAACTGAGAGGTCACGGGCCACCCGCCAATGCATGCCCCTCCACAGCTGTACATGAATGAAAGTGAGATCTCAGCACTCCGCCACCGTCTGCGCTGCCAGCCAATGGCATGCACCGCTGCGGAGCTCTCCGGAAGAGATGACATCATCTCCAGCCAATCGTAGCATCGCTTAAGGGCTGACTGCTGCAGGCTTGACAATGCAATAAGATATACAGAGAGAGTGTCTCACTGAGGTGAGATAGAGAGAGAAAGGTGCAGAAATGCAAGGAAGCATGTTGCGATATCCTTTCATTCAGTGCAAACACCAGATATGATGTTGAAATGACCTCAAAGGCATTCTGCCTGCTATCAGGGATGGATGACAGAAGGGCAGGTGTGTGTGTGTGTATGTGTGCCTGACAGTGATATCTCTCTGTGACCTGCCAGCCGGCATTACGAGGCAGATCTTCTTGCCACTGTGTGTGTGTGTGTGTGTGTGCATTCCTATTGGGGCGATACGTCTTTGCCCTGAGGTTGCTGACCAGACTGTATGTTCAATACACAGCAGCTATTAGCATTCAGTAAATACTCCATGACCTAAGCCAGAGCGGTAACATTTCCATATGGCAAGGAATAAAAACAGACCTTGCCCTTTTATCTCTCTTTCACTCTCAAGGCCTGATATATACTTTGCAAAGGTATACAAATGCAAACACGAATGCTTAGCTAACATATTGCTGTCATCCAATGGTAGCTGGTGCTCTCACCTGAAAACTCTTATTGACAAAATAAAAGTGCTGAAAGTTGCTGTTGGTGTGAATGATGCTTTAATATCTGTTTTTTGCATTACTTAGGCTTGTAAGAAACCTCAGGACTCAAGGGGGCGATATTTACCCTGAATAATGTGGAATTTGATGCGTTATTTGGGTAGCTATTATATTAAGGAGAGTAGCAACAGATCTTTTTGTTTTGTATTGTGACGTACATCGCTGTGAAACAGATCAAAAATATATTTTTAGAAAATGTAGAACTTGGTTCTATGCATCAGTTTTTGATTGGTTGGAGATCTCAATGCAAGTTTGTAGTTGATTGTAAGAAAGGGGTGGAGATTAAGTGGGCTAAATGATTGGAGAAACATCATGAGAGATGCCTGAAGTTTCATTGGAAGATCCAGTTATGATATTTTGATTAAAAAAAATACTGTATATGCTCAAAAATGTTTAAAAATTAAATGCATTGATGAATTATTCACAGTAAGATCAGTAATGTGCTTTTAGGAAATAGTGTAAATGCCCATTTCATGCTTTACTAACATGTTCAGCAGATTATTGTCCAACTGTTGCTGTACCATGGCAGTAGTTTATCTAAAGAGAAAACTGAATGGTAATGTATGTTAATGCTAGCTCTAGCACCCCTTATGGCAGTGTTGAGAACACACTTTTTATTTTGTTAATTGCATTCTGACACATTTTGTAAAACAGAAATCTGTGAAATTGAGCTTGCATTCACATGTCTCACTTACTCTTTCGCTGTCTTTTCTTTTTCTAAATAATGTGTCATCCTGAAATGATTAGCAGTGTTTATCTTTGATGTCAGGACTGATAGGTCATCACTGCTTGTATAGAGTTTGTATAATGTGCTTAGTGTTTAGGGACAGTTTTGACACACCAGTGACAGCTACGTGTCTCTTTACACTGATGTGTGTGACTGTGTAAATGTGTGTGTGTGTGTATTGATCAGAGAAAGTATGTATATGCATCACCTGTTTTGTGGCTCACTTGATAGTCATCACTAAAAAAAAAAAGTGTTTTTTTATACATAGACTACGTTCACACTGCAGTTTAATGTGGCCCAATTATCCAAGTGTTTTGGATGATGGTGTGATCTATGAAAATCAATGACATTTGACATTTTCAGTTCTAATCTGGGCCTCTTTCGTTGCAGTGTGACTTCATTATGAGAAGATCTTTTGGAATTCATGTGCTTTGACATTTAAAGGAATACTCCACCTGAACATAATTTTCCTTTATTTTTAAATCAATAAAACTCATTAAGACAACAAATTTAAGTATAAAAATGACAAAATGGTCTGCACTCTAAGTTTTATTTTTTATTAAGTTAAAACAGGAGATAAAAATCAACAACAGACGTTTCGACTAGCTGCCTTTAAAAAGTTTTGACAAAAAATTGTTACACTGATAAAGTGCAGAGCAATCTTTGTCATCTTTGGACACCTGGCACATTTGGCACCTAACTAGCTGGGAGAGTAGTTAGCAAGTAGTTTAACTCTTCTGCTTTTAGTACATTGTTGTTGTGTAAATGTACCTTTAGGTACTCTTTATGGAACTAATGTCGCCAATAATGTTTATGTAACTCTGCCTTGCGAAAGTATTCAAACCCCTTCATTTTTATTTATTTATTTTTTCACATTTTGTTATGACCAAATTTTGGATAACTTTGTACATTTATTAAAATTAATAAATTGAAATAATCACAATGCATAAGTATTCAGACCCTTCTGCAATACTTGACATTTAACTCAGTAGCTATTTTGGATTTTTTTTTTTTTTTTTTTTGAGCAACCTCAAAACCTGCACACAGAATTAGAATTTAGAAAGCACAAACTTTTAATTGCTGTGTGAACATAACCATAGTTACAAACACACATCAGTAGCATTGTGGCTCCATCAGCAAACATCAGAGAATGATCCGTTAACATTTCCTCAAAGCACAAACACTGCCAGTGCTTGACATGTGCTTCCTAAACACCATCTGAGCTTTTTCTGCCACTTCCTGTCATCTTTTTTCCCCTCTATCTTCCTCTCTGAAGAGATAGATGCAGGATGCGATGGAAGATGCCTGTAAGGTTACACTCATAAATTCACTTGTATTGACCTTTCAGAACACCCTTTCACTTTAAGGCAACACAGCGATCCGTTCAAGTCCAGAAATCCAGGACAGATGAACTGGATTGAGTTTAGCACGTTGAATTCATTTTGAATCTGTTGCCAATCAGATGAATAGGTCCATGTTCATAACCCTTTTACTTTTATTATATAACTGATGCTCCCCAGAAGTGCTGCCCAAAGTCTTTTATTGAATTTGGTGTCTTCATAATTTCAGCCAGTACGTCTTCCAGGCTGTGTAATTAATCTACGGCTGACATTTATTGATTAATCAATCGGATGTGTCTTTATATTCCTTTGGAAACTCACCCCGCTGCAGTTTTTTCCTTTGGGGCCGTGCCCAGTGCGGCGTTGTGGGATGTGCGGTTTATTTGAACATAAAACAGTCCCTGGCCTTACACTTTTACACTAGACTAATACACAGATCTGCTCTCACACACAAAACCTGCTACCTTTCATAGACAGAGATGTTGGATTCATAACCATTTTTGATGGGGTTATATTGACGTGTCCTAAGACCCCACAATCCATCAGTGTCTTGACCCTGTGACCCCTCACAGCCTGTAAATTGGCTCCTAATTGGTTGCTCTCTTAGAGAAACAGGAAGCAGAGGTGTCTCCGGATGGCAGTGGCTCATTGTGGTAGTTCATGAATATTAAAGCTCATGCGGTCAGGTCAGGTGACTCTCAGTGTTGCAAAAATATTGCGTCATTTGAAAAATTATTGTCCTTTCCAAACCTGGTGAGCTGCTGTCTACTGCCTGGAGAGGTGCTCACTGCATTTGGAACAGGTCTAATGAGTCAATTCAATTACCATTAATGTTTTTCTAAAGGCTTGCTATTGATATTTGCCACTGGAAGTCATTCGTTCGACGTGAGAGTTGGCCTCTCTCTCTCTCTCTCTCTCTCTCTCTCTCTCTCTCTCTCTCTCTCTCTCTCTCACTCTCTTTCTCGTGTGAGCTGGAGGGAAGAGGGTAATCAGGATGTTTCTCCTGCTCCTGTCAATGTAACAGGCCCATGTGTCACAGAGCCACATTACAAACCAGCAGAGGCACACAATAGTAGCACAAAAGAAAATACACGCAGTCTTATGGGCCCAACCGCAAACCACATGAGACGTGGCCTTGCATACAAGTTGTGATGTCATGCATGAGCATTTTAACTCGGGTGAAATAGCATTACCAGTGGAGACAGTTGTCATTTCAATCAGTTGAACATTCTCTTTAATAGTTTTATCATTATTTTGCCTTATGTCATTTCTGTCTTTCTGTATTTTTGGAGCTTTTGGACTATAACATAAATGTACAATTTTTAATGCATATACATATACATTACTATTTATTATTGTTTAAAAGCTATTTTGGATAAAAATAAAATAAAAAAATATATAACTACTGCTTCATTTATTAATCTTCTTTCTAAAGGCTATTTGGAATTATTATTATTATTATTATTATTATTATTTGATAATATTACTGTTTATTTTTTATGTTAAATTGCTATTTTTTTTGTATTTCTCCTTTTTAGATAAAACAAAATTGTAAAATTACAGTTTCATTTATTAATCTTCTTTCTAAAGGCTATTTGGAATTATTCTATTTTTTATTTTTTTTGACTGCTCAGGTGTAAGAATGAGAAATAAAAACCAAATATATGCATATAGATTTGTGATTTTTATTCATTTTTTATTGCTGTTTATTATTTAGTGTGTATTTTCCATTTTTTTAATTCATCTGTTTAAAAACTATTTCAGAAATATTAACTTTATTATTATTATTATTATTTAACAATTATTTTATAACATTACTGTTAATTAGTAAATTTTATTACATTAATAATAATTTTGGAATGTCCCTACTTTTTGTATAAAAATACATTTAAATGTTTTTAAATGTTCTTTCTAAATGCTATTTGGAGACATTTTATTTTATTTATTTATTTATTTATTTTCCTAGGCATAGGAGTAAAAAAATTCTAATTACATGCACAGAGTTTTGTTATATATTATCACACTTAATATTTTTATACGTAGTATAAATGGGTCTTTATACATGAAAATAGCTACAGCAATGTGTAAATGTTGTCTCTATGAAAACACACTGTATAATTACAGCTTTGATGTGTCCAAATGGTCTAGATATGGCTAATTTTGCCTAATATAACTGACTCATAACGTCATGAGGGAGCTCAAGTGAAGGGTCTCACATTCTGTACACAAGTGCAAACATCTCCACAAATACTGACAGGAAAGAAAATAATGAACAAATCCAATTTTAGATGTGCCATTATCCAGCAAATCCTAGTAATTCCCAGCATTCTTCAGCTGAATTAGAAGCGTGGAAGCTAATTCGTAATTGATGCTTAATTATCAATCTCATTTGGAACAATCGTTACCTATGCATAGGAAATCATTCAGACCCTGAGGCCTGATGAGCCACAGGAAGCACTCAGGCTTTAGAGAAATGCTTGAACTGGAATGTATGTCAGCACACCCAGAATTCCCCACACGCCACAACAGCAGATCACTGGCCTAATGTTGCAGACAGAACAGCTGGCTGATGGTGTGTCGTCCATATGCATCCACCCAGAATTTCCCCCTCATTTCCCCAAGACACATCTCACTGCCCTTGAGACGTCCCATCAGAGGGACCAGGCGCATTTCCATGACAACAGCACGATCAGGTGTTTGCTCTCTGAGTGTTGAGGTCACAGTCTTGGCACATAAGACGTCGGCCCTTTCTCACACACACACACACACACACACACACACACACACCCCGACCCTCGGGTGAGCACGGCAAAACAAAATGCCCCCCGTAGCACGCAGCTGACTGATCATGTTTGACAGGAGCCAGTGTGTGCGCGAGTGTTTTGAAGTGGGACTGGCTGTATCAAAATGCTAAAGAGCGCTCCTTCATTTTTAATAGGTCAAGAGGGTTGCCAATAACAGGAAGTGCAGGGTGGCTTTGAGATGACCTAATTCCTGCTCTACGGTGAGCTGAGGTCGTGCTGCGCTCTTCAGACTTCTGATGCTAATTCTTTAAAGTGGATTGCAGGTGTATGCCCATCCCTATTGAGTAGTACAATAAAAATACCATGGCTCTTGGGGAAAGTTACTTTTAAAAGTAATGCGTTACAATATTGTGTTACTCCATAAAAAAAGTAACTGCGTTAGTTACTCTTTATGGAAAGTAATGCATTGCATTACTTTTGCAGTACTTTTTGTCACCCGGGTTAGCTTATAACAAAAAAAAAACAACAAAAGTTATATTTTTAGCAACTGTAAAGGATCTTTCACACCAAAAGTGAAATTAATAAGCCTCCGGTTGAAGGAAATGCCTCTGTTTCTGCATTTACTCCCAATTTCTCTCAACATGGGAACAAGAGAGCTGTCAGTGAATAAATGGGAAAACAAAGCAATTTGCATTATTATTACAATATTCTCTTGTAAATTTAAAGTAATGGTTACTTTACTAGTTACTTGAAAAAAGTAATCTGATTACATAACTCACGCTATACTCTTACTGTATGTCTACAGTTGTTTCATTTGTTTATTTTAATTTATCTTATAGAATATTAGGGGAAAAAATGTTTATAATTTAATGAAGCATAACTGAAGACTCCAGTAAGTCTTCAGAGTTATGAAAGAGACTAACTTCTAACATGTCTAGACATGTCCCACAGTAATACGATAGAAAAAGTACCTTGGAATAAATACATTCAATGTACTGTAGTACCGCCACAGTAATTTTTTATTTCATGTTGACTTTACATAGACCCTCTGGCAAAGCAGATGGCAGCCGTACAGTCAGCTTCAAGACTACAGACTTCACAGTCAAGAGTCATTGCGCCTAAATTTGTCTGCAAAGCACAAGAGGGAGAAACGAGTGCAGTGAAAAGACAGAACGAGAGAGAAACAGGAGAGAAGGGGGAGGATAGAGAGATTGAGGCCTGATGCCAAGACTGCTGAGATTATACAAAAGGTTTAAAATGTCACACTGTACATTTGTAAAGCTCGAGTTAACATTTTTATTTGCATACTCAGGAGGTCAATAACACTGACTGAACGAATACAGCTCATGACAAACTGACACAACATGACCTGTTTAATAACTGCTTGTTCATCTGTGAAAATATCATCATGTAAGTCTGCTATGGCTGTTTTAAACAAATAATACGGTATCTTGTTTTTTCCAGTTAAAACGTGCTGGGGTTTCAGCCTGAGGTTTAAAACGATTGTAACCCAGGCTTGAACAAAGCCTGAAAAAGGATGTATAGAATCACACACGAGATCAGAAATAAAATGTTGTTTCATGGGGTCTGATATCACACTGAGCTTACGAATCAGTTCACGATCCAGAGCGCATCATTCCATGCATACTGAATTAATAAAATCTTCCAGATTCACTGACCATGCAGTCTGAGCACAAACCCAGCGCTGCGGTTCCTCACGGCGCTCCGGGACAGTGAGCCAGACACTCGAAAAATCGAGATAAGAACTGTCTTAACTTCACACTGTTTATTTACAGTTACATTTCCTTTAGCTTTCTGAGACTCTCTGGATTCTAGGTTATGAAGTGTATTCTCCCATTAAATGTTGAAAAGCCTAATGTAAGATTTAGACTGTTTTGGTTGAACCTACAGGTTTGATATAATGAATAGTTACAGAAAATTCTGCCATGATTCACACATCCTATTGTCATCAATCTATAGTACTAATTGTCTTCCTGAACACAAAGCTTGCTCTTGTCCATATACTCTCCTTAAAAAAAGTACAAAAGCTGTCACTGGGACAGAACCTCAAAAGGTACAAATATGTACAATTTAGGTACTAATAAGCACCTTTAAGCTATTTATATGCACCTTTTGGGGATACAAAGTTATACCTTTTGAAAAGGTACTGCCCCAGTGACAGCTTTTGTTGTACCTTTTTTTTTTTCTGAGAGGGATGAGGGAAAATAGATGGTGATTTGTGCTGTCATGCACCAAAAAGAACCATAAAAGTACCTAAAAAGCAGTCTACTAGTATATTGCTATTGGTAGAAAATCTGCCACAGTATTTTGCAGCAGCAAGTTGAATCTGATATGAATTTTATAACTGTGGCAGATGGGAAATGTTCAGTTAAATTTGGCTTCAGAAGACTTGAAAAACAGTCATATGGAATGTTTTTATAGTGCTTAGGGTGCTTATATTTTCCATAAATCACTGACAATTTTCAATTTATGGACAAAAGCACATTCTCTTAATGTCGTCTTTAGTTTTCTGTGGTTTAAAAGGAAGCCATATGAACAACATGAGTGAATCTTTGAGTAAGGCTACGTTTACACAACAACGATGCAATAAAAACGGAAAACGATCCCTGTTCACGTGGATCCATGAAAACGACTAAAAATGCTGTATTATGCATGCCAGGCCAGTAGTTGGCGATGTCACTTTGTAAAGAAACACTACGCTTGTGCACACATACACAGGCCTATAGACTGAACACCTAATTTGCGTACGCTTGACATCACCGTTTTCACAAATTTGGTTTTTGAGACGATTACAGTAAAATGCATTAAAAAAATTCTTGTTTTTAGTTGAAAATGTTGTCATGTAAACGACAGAATTTTCATCCTTGAATGGCCTGTTTCTTCAAGAAATCAATGCCATGTGAACTTTTAGCCTCTTGTATTATAATTAAGGTCATCTTACTGTCCAAATGAGCTGATCTGAGATCAGAAAATATTTAAAGCATGTGGATCTGTATGTTCATGTAAACATGGTTATCAGTTTACATCTCTTAAGTATGTACAACATCAGCTTAGTATTGTTGTTAATAGAGTCATATGAGCTCTAGTACCTCATCTGACCCGCATATGTGCGTTAAACACCAGAGAGTGTGTGTGTGGGTGGGTGTTTGAAACAGAGACAGACAGACCGAGAGAGAAAATCTAAGAAACAGAAATCGTTTTAAGATCTAATATGTTGGGAAATAGGCCAGCAATGACAGATATGGGGATTTAGTGGAGATTTGGGTGATGTAAGACAGCATGGATAGATGAAGGGATAATGCAAAAATGGTTTTCTGGGAGATAAGGGCATGATAGGGGCATTAAGACGGCTTAAGGTGGGATAAAGGGACAGCAGCACCGCATGGGCAGCAGATGGACAACGTCTTAAAATCGGGATCCCTGGGTCAACCGGAGGGAAAGGTCAAAGGACTGGGTGTATTTCTCTGTGTCTGTAGATGGACAGAGCTCAAACTTCAAATATAAAAGGCTGAAAGTAAAAAAAAAAAAAAAAGTTTGTAATCCAAAATGTCTC
>JAFVLL020016684.1:0-14905 GCA_021397915.2 Tor tambroides
ATTTTTTGTTCAATTTTTTTTTTTTTTTTTTTTTTTTTTTTGCATTTGTAACATAACGTAAGGAAAATCTGATTTTAGCGAGTGTTCATTTTGCTCCCTGATTGTAGGTCAAATGCACTGTCACACTCAGAAGTTGTTAACTTCCCGTACTGTGGCGATCTGACTCTTTTGCATCATGCGTGTTCACCAACCCCTTATTTGACTGTTTGGGTGTTTTTTTTTTCTCCCAGAAGTGATTCAGCAAATGCAGCTCCATCTGACCGAGGCGGAAAGGAAGTCGGCCATCTGCATGAGGAGATTCGCCAAGCTGCAGGCCGACCATCACAACCTCATCGGCGTCACGGCCGAGCTGGTGGATTCGCTGGAGGCCACAGTCCGTGGAAAGATGGCAAGCAAACGTCAACTCACAGATTATGTTCACAGTTCCAACAATGCAGATAATTACATGGGATAGGATTCATTGTAAAATGCTCAAGGGACTATTGTGGATGTTTTGCAGATCTCCCCAGAGTACCTGCAAGGCGTGTGCATGCGGCTCTTCAGCGGTCACATGAGACAGAGCGCTGCTCAGAGCGTGGACTTCACCAGACCTGGCACTGTGAGTCACTGCCTCCACAGATTACTGACCATATGCATTGGATACAAATTTGCTAATTTTGTTCTAAATATCTTTTCCATACTATTTGCATATCCTCACTCCACCCATATCCAATTTCTTTGTTATTTTGCAAATAATGAAATCGGATCTCTTTGTTCAGACAGTGTAAATAGAAGAAATATTCAATGTGTACTGAATATATATACTATGGGCCAGTTTTACTAACAGCTTGCGCCAGCGCAAACCGTCTTTTGCCGTTAAAATAGTACTGTCAGGTTTTACTAAAGACGCACAGTGAAGAATTAGCGCTGAAAAGGCGTGGACACAGTTATTTTTGCGCCTGACCTTATTGAATATGCATTTGTAGAAGTTTCCCTTTCAGATGCAATTGTTATGGGAGGAGAGTATTCAAATGAATCACGCAACATGATTTACTAACGTTTGCACTCGTCAAATTACTGGCATTTGCGCCATTATTTAGCGCCCCAAAAAAGCATGTCTTAAACTATTTTGCGCTTGAAATGGCTGCAATTATTGTTGCTCGAAGGAGGCACCGCAGAGAACAGAGAGCGCGTGGTAGTAGGGAGAGGATTTTTTTCCACACTAATTTATTTGGAATGCAAGAACAACGTGAAAATATAGTTTGCCAAGCCATGTTATTTTTAATTTGCTTCAGGAAATAAAAGACGTCTTGGAACCCTCACCTAGGAGTCACGCAATACCAGCTCTATCAAAACTTCTTGCAACTTCTAGCATTTTTTGGCCTCCGGTTCTTTTCAACCTACTATGGCTTCTTTATTTCTTTATTCTTTATTTGCAACTACTCTAATTTACGCTGTGCTTGGTATATTGCGTTGGTTGATATGTAAATGAGATGTTGCGTCTGTGTTCTTTAATTTGCACGTTGTTAGTAAATCACCCGCAGAAATTTCTACACTCATCGGCGCTCTTTTGGAATTGCGCTCTCGCGCTAATTTGCCCTGTTTAGTAAAACTGGCCCTATATTCTAAGATATAATAAATCTCAAGGCTTATTTTTGAACTATTAGGATTTTTGCATAACAACGTTATATTCCAGGAAAATAAGCACATTTTCTTCCAAATTGTTGTTACCGTAACGTATAGAAATGTAATTGTCATTACCGTAATGGGATTTGGTAGTGTCGATTGTGTTAGTGTGTTGTTAAATTAATTTAAATTAAACGCTGTTCAATTAAATTATATTTTTTGTTATTACAGTAATGAATCACCATTGACAATAATGGGAATTACAATCTCAAATTAAATCTTGATTCATTATGGCAGTGAGAATGGAAATTGAATAAGAATTTGATAGAACAATTAAATGTGTGTAATTGACCCTTTGCAAAGACCCAACCTCCCTTAGTTACGGTTGCTATGTCCGACAAGTCATGGCGCTCTCACGCTACACATCAAGTTCTCATGTTTCTCTGAAAAATACATTGCAGAGTCTCAACTCTCAAATTTTGCCTTTTTTTTTAAGGAAATTCAAACAATAAATACTGTTTTGTGGCTCTTTAATGTGTTGTGACAGATTGCTGTTTTTCCTCAGTTCAGTCTAGGGCTGCACGATTAAATGAATGCGATCATCATGCGCATCTCGTCAGTAAAGCCGGTTCTGTGATCAGTAGTAAATCTCCATCACCTGCTTTCAAATGGAGCAGCATTTACTACACAGAGCTGTAGTTCACTGACAAGCTACGCAAAACTGCGTTCATAATCACAGACGATATAATTGCATGATTATGAAATCGAAGAAATCGTTCGCGTTAATGACAGCTGTTTGCGTAGCTTCTCAGTGAACTACGGCTCTGTGTAGTAAATGCTGCTCTATCTGAAAGCATGTGAAAATACCACATTTAATAACGTTTTTACTCCATACTCACTTCATAACGTCAGTTAAATGAGAGATTGAAATAAATCCTTCTGTGAGATGATGTGGCTTCTTACACAGAATAAGGCACACAACATATTTCATAGTATTCTAAGCAGTGATAAAGGCTATGTCGATTAGCATTGCATTATAGATATACTTTATTATAATTAAAATTGTAATAAGACGAACTCAGATAAACCATATATTGTCGTAGTCGTGTGTTTATTAGTCACAATGAATCAATGAAAGCAGTTAAATTTTCTGTTTATTCAGCTGCCGCTGTAGGGATTTCCTGGATTTCTTTTGCGGGGTGTATTTGGAGTTTCTCTGGCCTTCAGATGGAGATTTACTACTGATCATAGAACCGTGCTTCACTGAAAGATACGCACGACAATCGCAGCTTCTGCCTAATCACGATTTATCGCCTTTGCAATTTAATTTTGATTAATCATGCAGCCCTAGTTCAATCGTTACATGAACCGATCATCTCTTCATCTTTACTAGTTATAGCACGAAATAAACATGAATGAACATCGGAAGGTATCTTGTTTCAGCCGCAGAGAGACGTCAAAACACACCATTTTTAAAGTTCAAGTCCACCGCAGTTAATCTACTCTCCGGTCTGGTTTGTTTGTCAGACAAAATGGCAGATTCTGCGTTATGATTGGTCAGATCGCCTCTCAATCAAACTCTCTGTGAAGGGGCAGTTGTCTTGAAAATAATGTTAGAAATGCGGAGTAAAGTTTAATTTTTATTTTTTGATTTTGGGGTTAAATGTATGGTAGCTCATTTCCGCCATGGAATTAAAAAAAGGCCATTTTTTTAATCTCACAAGTTGAACTTTGTTTTTTACAATTCTAAGGAAAAAAGTCAGAATTGTAATGTAAACATTTAAAATTCTGACTTTTTTCTTGCCGCTTTGAGTTTATATATCACAATTCAGATTTTCTTATCAAAATCGTAACTTTATGTCTCACAGGTCTGCATTTGTATCTTGCAGGTCTCACTTTTTTTTTCTCAGAATTACGAGAAAAAAAATAAGGATTGTGATATTAAAAATCACAATGAACTTTTTTTATGTTTGAATTCCATGGTTGAAATGGGCTTCCATAGATATATAACCTCGAAACTCAAACTGAAAAGCAGCTGTCACTTTTGAGAGCACAGACACTTGAAAATTCTGAATCTGTTCACGTCTGTCATGACAAATCTTCTTTAACTCAGTTTAAATTCACAAATTTTCACTACTGTGCATTGGCTGTATACGCAACACTCTGAAATCTGATTTGACTGTTTACACTGGGACCCGTTTCTGATCAGCTTTTAATTCAGAGCACTTGCAAATGTGAATTGGTTTTCTGCTGTCTCATTGTTTTGTTATATGCCAAAAAAAAAAAATCTGAACTGTCCTTCCAGTCAGAGCAAAGCCTTTAGGGGCTGTTCACACAAAACAAGTTTTTGCATTCCAATGCACTGCTTTTCCATGTTTTATTTTTATGCAAATGTGCTAGAAAAACATGTTTGACTGCTGCGCCACGTGTTTTTGCGTTTAAAAAAATCCATTCTCATTATTCTCAATGGTAATTCATAACTGTTAACAATATTAAAAAGATTTATTTATTTATTTGAATCAGCATAATTTAAAGTGGCAAATACTATCAGAATCTGTAATTTGCCATTCTTTTAATCACATTACGATAATGACATTTTTATACATTATGGTAATGACAGTTTGGAGTGAAATCTGCTTAACTGTCATAAATATGTCACGATGCAAAAAAAATCTTAAGTAAGCTTCATTTTTAGTACAAAATTATTTATCTTATTTTTCTTGACGTGTTTAGACCTTGTTTTGTGTGTGTGTGTGTCACGTTTTTAAACACAAAAACATGTGAATGGTAGTCACATTTACCATTGTTCACCGAATTTTTGTGAAAAAATCCAGTCATTTCAATTGGAATCCACACGATTGCGAATTTTGCTACGCTATTAAACACTGAACCTTTATGTGCATGGAAATAAGACAAAATGTGACTGCACCTTTGGAGTGACACTAAAACTGGAATTTTCTTTTTTTTTTTTTTTTTTTAAATCTATTCCTTTTATGATATCTATTTTATGTTTTGTTTTCAGTTTCTATCATCATTTAGTCGCTTAAACCAACCAAAACCTTTTGGTCCGTAAGATATTTTCCTTCAAAACCCAACATGTTTCACATCCAGGTCCTACAAAGAGTCGCATAATCAGACATTGCCTAAAATGTTTGTATATTTACATGCTTTTGCAGCTAGTGTGTCCTCAATCATATCTTCCTGTGTGTTTGTGTGCGTCTGATCGTCTGCTCATGAAGGGATATTACTCTATGAGTCCTTATGATGATGGATATGTAAGTTGTCTTTCTTCCTGCCTCACCGGTCTTGCCTGTATGACCATGAGTCCTGCCTGTCCTCTTCCTCCTTTGTATTTCATCCCAAAGCCCTCTACTTCATCTAGTTCCCACTAGATCGCTCTAGTGTCACGGGACGTCTGTCCTTGTTCAGAATGCTCAGCTTTGTCCAACAGTCATGTATATTGTTGCTGAATCCCGAAGGAAGCGTGTAACACTGATTACTTTGAAGACTGTGTTTCACTTGTCTCCAGTTCCCCAGAGTGGACATTTACATACAAAACTGTTACAACAAGGACTTGCATTCAATATACAGTCAAGGGGTCATATCATGATTTTCTTTTAAAAATAATCTGCAACTTCCTGGCATCAGATAAAAAAATAAAAATAAAAAAAAGAAGAAGGAAAGAAAACAGGACAGCCTGCATTTACATATCAGTGTGCTTAATTTTTGTTTAGAAACTTGAGCCAATGGGCCACAGTGAAGCAAGAAGGAAAAACTTTGAAATAATAATAATAATAATAAAAATAATACACCACAAAAAGATAAATAATTTGCTGATGATGTGTCCAAATGCAACTCTTCATAACAAGCCTTATTATATATATATATATATATATAAGTTTTTACTAGCATCTTGTTTTAAGGATGCTTAGATATTTTATCAAGATGATAATAATAATAGTGATAATTAAGTAATAGTCGTATAAATGTAATTATTACATCCTTAAAACAAGATCAATGTAAAAACCTTTTTTTGCTAATAAGACTTGTTTTCATAAAGCTGAATGAATTTGAATTTGGATACATCATGGGCAAATTAATTATTTGTATTTTGGTGTATCATTTATTTTGTGCAAAGTTTTTCCTTCTTCCTATTTCTGATATGTAAATGGTCGTGTGTTTATACGCACACACACACACACACACACATATATATATATATATATATATATATATATATATATATATGACACCAGGAAGTCACAGATTATTTAAAAAGGAGGGAAAAACCCAATATGATATGATATAATCAATTTATTGCATTCTTGCTGAATAAAATTATGTATTTGATATTAAAAAAAATAATAATAATGGCAGTGTTTCACGGTTTTCAAAATAAATAAGCAAGAGAAGTTTTCAACATTGATAATAATCAGAAATGTTTCTTGAGCAGCGAATCAGCATCTTAGAATGATTTCTGAAGATCATGTGACACTGAAGACTGGAGTAATGATGATCAGCTTTGATCACAGCAATCAATTACATTTTAACAAATATTCACACAGAAAACAGTATTTTAAATTATATTTTACAATATTACTGTTTTTGAGGTTTGCATTTGTATTTTTGATCAAATGAATGGATCGAAAATACAGAAAAAAGTAATATTGTAAAATATCAGCCTTGGTGAGCAGAAGAGAGGGTTTTCAAAATCATTTAATGTAATTATGATTCCTAAATGTAGATATATTTATTATAATAATAATAATAATAAGCAAAAGTGAAATAACATTATATATATATATATATATATATATGTATATTTATTTTTAGTTTTATTGATAAAAAGAAGAAAAAAAAAGAAAATTGTTATTTAATAATTTTTTTATTTATTTAAAAAAAAATTACAATGAATCAACTCTTAGTTTTGACATGTAAACCATGTAATCCTTCTCTGGAGCAGGATACACTCATTACGTTCAAACCCTTGTCATTGTGAAATCCACATACGCAGAAGAACTGCAAATAATCAGAGCAAACACTTAAGATTTACCAAAGTTGAGAATGTTCGTATGCATAACTCCGTCTATCCGGAACTTTTAAACTAGCATGACTCACACAGCCCTTCACAAAAGGATGTTTATATTTGACAGGAAAAAGAAATGTGGCCTCACGTAACATACCCGCACACTAATATCACCATTCCTCACACTCCAAATAATGCGGAACCACCTGAGTTTGTGCTCACATGATCCGCCTCCTTGTGGGTTTCTTTGTAACCCTCCCCAAGGAACGGCTTCTAATTGCATCTTTGAGATGCCAGAATTTGCCGCGCTCTTTGGCTCAGTTGGAAATTAGATCCCGCAGGTGCAGCGCAATAATGAGCGTGGGGAATTCCTCTCACTAACCCCGTCCTCCAACCTCCCTGCTTTGAGACCATGTTATTCATTTGTTTCAGGTCATTCATCGCATGCACATACACGTAACCCCACCGTACTGCATGTGCTCACAACCATTACTGCAACAACCTGAATACTCACATACTGTAGAATAACCATCTAAAAGTTCACTAACACGCACAGACATTTTATTTTTGTTTGCAAGCCAATGTATCATCAGATTCCAATTACTTGTTTATTTTTTGTTTGTTTGTTTTTTTCCCATTCAGGCATCCTCAATGTTGCGGGCATCAGTCGCACCTCAGTAAGTTTTGTGTTAAAAGATAATAAAAATAGTGCTGTTGAACGATTAATCGTGATTAATCGCATCCAAAATAAAAGTTTTTGTTTACATAATATATGTGTGTGTACTGTGTATATTTATTATGTATATATAAATACAAACACATGCATGTATATATTTAAGAAAAAATGTTATGTTTATATATTAAATATATTTGTGTATAATATAAAATATAAGAATATATATATGTATATATATATATATATATACACGTAAATATTTTCAAAACACATACTGTATGTGTATGTATTTATATATACATAATAAATATACATAGTACCCATACATATATCATGTGAACAAAAACTTGTATTTTTGGATGCGATTAATCACGAATAATCGTTTGATAGCACTAAATAAAAAATCTTGTCTCACCAGTAGTAGCAAGTATGTCTGCTAAACATTTGGTAACTTGATGTAGATCAGGGATTTTCGCATTTTATTTATTTTAATTAATTGTTTAATACCAAGGACCGCTTAATATGTTATAAGGCTAGTTATTTACATTGTGTGGAGAAAAATACTCCAAAAAAAAAAAAATCAGGAAATTTAGCCTTTTTTACATCCCATATATGTTTACAGTGTCTTGTTTTTATAACCATTAATATTTAAAATATATTTAAATCTGAAAAAATATCTGAAGACACCTGAACAAAAAGTGTCTTTGTAACACTTTATTTGTGACCCTGGACCACAAAACCATAAGGTAAAACCATCAGTTTTTCGAAATTAAGATTTATACATAATCTGAAAGCTGAATAAATAAGCTTTCCATTGATTCCATTGGCCGAGATACAACTATTTGAAAATCTGGAATCTAAGGGTGCAAAAAAATCAAAATATTGAGAAAATCGCCTTTAAAGTTGTCCAAATGAAGTTCTTAGCAATGCATATTACTAATCAAAAATTAAGTTTTGATATATTTACGGTAGGAAATTTACAAAATATCTTCATGGAACATAATCTTTACTTAATATCCTAATGATTTTTGGCGTAACAAAAAAAATCTAAAATTTTGACCCATTAAATGTATTTTTTGCTGTTGCCACAAATATACCCCAGCGACTTAAGACTGGTTTTGTGCTCCAGGGTCTCTGCACACTGAGTCCAAAATTTTCGTATGCGTTTTTTTCGTATTCGTTATCCTAAAAATTTGTCACAGACAGAAACCTTGCACACTGAGTCCGATGCGTATTAATTAATCTGTTGTGAAAAAAAATTTGCAAAACAGTACTAAATGGAGTCTTCAAGTAGTGAGGATGATTTTGTTGTCCTCTCGCTTCTTAAAAAGAGAAAAAGAAAGGAAATATTGGGTCCATCCAATCCTGAGATATAGAAAGGAAAGGAGCAGCAGGATTATTGCGGGCGATTCAAAGTTTACTTCAGGATGTCAGTGGCTCAGTTTGATGCTTTGCTAGTGATACTAGAGCCACATATTAAAAAGAAGACCACCAATTTCTGTGAACTCAGTGTGTAAGGATCTATATACAGTGCTTTGTGCTGCGAGACGAAGTGGATGAACTTGACAGTCGCCATTCTGGATTTTGGCGTTCGCTTGTATGTTGGCTCTGAACTGTCAAAACACCTCTCAAAATTCTTGCCACCGATGCGAAAAACGCAAAAAAATTGAACACGATCCAAATTTTTTTATGACGGACAAAAATTTCAGAGGCAGTATGTAAACGTGATTGATATAACGTGAGGTCGTATTTATTTTTTAACGTGTGAAAATTTCGGACGAAATTTTCAGACTCAGTGTGCAATGACCTTAACTCTAGTAATAACAGTAAAGTTAGTTGCATAGTTTGCCTAAACCAATCCGTAACCATATAGTATGTTTATTTTATTTTATTTTATTCACAATAACCCAATATCCAGATTTCTTTCTTTCTTTAAAATCTATAGTTGTCAATAGAATCAAATAGTTTCATTTTAAACGGTCATTAGAAACCAGGATGAATTACTGTAATTTGTGTTAGAAATTTTTTTTCAAATATTTAATGAATGTCTTAAGTAGCTTGTTAACTTTAGCATCTTTTACTTGTAATCATTCAAAAGTAATTCTATAAATGCAATAAAACCAGATTATGGAAACATGTGATGTTCCCAGAGATGGAAAGATTCCAATCAGTAACCTGAAGAGCCAGATCTCATGTGCTGATTCTTCATCCTTTCATTTCCTGCTCTCAGGAGGCCCAAAGACGTGTCGTTGTTGCCGTCCCTTGACTACGAGAAGCTAAAAAAAGACCTAGTGAATGGATCAGATCGACTGAAGGCTTTGCTGCTTCAAGCCTTGCGCTGGGTAACTCAGAATTACCGTTAGGAAACTCAAAACATCACTGATGTATCCCATTGTTTCTGACACAACATCACTACAATTAGGGGTGTTTTATAAGTCAAGAATCACTGGTAATATTGGTCAAACATGCTACAAACGACATGGTCAAAATTCAATTCTGATTCCTTTAAACTTAAGAGTTTGTAGGAGATATTTGTTGTTTTATCTCCATCTTTGAGGAACTTTCTGCCCTTCAGAATACACATTGAGACACAAATTGGTGTTCACATTGCATGACAATTTTCTTGTAATTTCCCAGAGGTTAACCAGATCTCTTTATGGTGAGCAAAGGGACACAGTTTTACAAGCCTTCATCAGCAATGATCTTCTGGAGCGCTACAGTTCCAAACAGGTACATTACAAAACCCTAATGGGGAAATTATATGTATGTATTAATATAAAAAAGTGCACATATGGCCTTGCAGGACGTGGTATTTAGCTGTCTTGACACATTGTTTCCAACACTTGTGTGCTGCATCTATATACCATAGTCCCACAGATTTACACTATTTGTGGCCGCAAATTCTCTTCCAGCGGGAGGCGCTGTTGGAGCGGGAGAGCTCGAGGTTTCCCCGGTAACGCTGTACACAAAACAGAGCTCCGCTCACAAACGCTGCTTCATCAGACATTATATGCAAGATGAGAGAAAATGACATCCAACATTTTCTGAAAACAGTTGGTTTCCATCAGAAATACAGTGATATAAAAACACCCGCACTTGGTTTTGATTTTGAAACGTGCAGCGCTCAACCAAGCCTTCTCCCCACCCGCCAACCATTCAAATTTCCGTAGGCGGGATTTACAATTTGTGATGTCATAAATTGAGGAAAACAACTTTGTAGTCCAAACGAGCCGTTCGTTGTAGTTCTTGAAAAGGGATTTTTTTTAAAAAACGAAATATCTCCCTTTGGAATGGACTTTGAGATTTGTAACTTTGTAGATCGTTTTATGCCCAAACATACACTCTACACACTGACTAAGATTCAAAAGTGAAAAAGCATAATAGGACCCCCTTTAAAGAATATATTGTAGGATATTTTATTATAGTATGCAAATTCATAAACAGATTTGAAAATGGACCCTTTTTGTAATTCCAATATATTTAAATTGCATTTCTATCCAGATTTTGATACATTTTTGTTTTGCGATTCACAATGAATGCACTTAGACTACAACAGTTAAAACACTTAAAATTTATTTGTGCTGTCTGTGACCTACTTCATTTCTAAAATGTGTTTACCATCAGTCTGTCTCGGGTATTTAGGATGAAGATGAATGTGGATGATCAGGTTTCAGCAGATAACGTGACATCTTGACTCACAATTTCCAATCATTGTCAGCAAGTTCCTTAGGGCAATTGAGTTAGATAATAGCATACATGCTTTTAGCTCACCTTTCAGTCTTCGTTCAGGATGAATGAAAATATCTCACGTTACTAAAATCCAGAATAAACTTGGTTGGCCGACAAAATAGTCCTTTTCACGTTAAAGAACAACTAATTGGACCAAAAGCCATATGAAAATGCAAGAAAAAAAAAAAAACAGCCGAGTCAGTTTTGCCTAACCGGTTTTGTTTGTTTACGTTACAGAAAACTGTTCTTTATCTGATGAAATCCAAAAATGAGATTGTCAGACAGTATATGGCACGACTCATTAATGCCTTTGCCTCTTTGTGTGATGGTAAGTGAAAAAGATTCCTCACAAAAATGTCTTTGCTCCAAGAAGAGACGTCTTGTTTTGTTTGTTTCAGTTTTCTTATTTTTCTACCTTCAAATCAGTTTGTGTGTCAGAGACTTAAAAAAAAAAAAAAATCTTGGCAGGTCCCAAATCCAACTCATTGATCATAAACTCACATTCCTCTGACACTCTAGGTGATGCTATAATGCGCAAAAACTCTCTCTTTTTTTTGTAACAGACTAGAATTCAAATTCTGACCCTGAATCAATTGTGAATGTGGATTTATATTTCCACCTCGAAATTTTTGCCACCATTTGCCATTTTATGAAAAACCTACTTTTTAAACTTCACGTTGAAAGTCATTGCACACTGAGTCCGAAATTTTTGCACGTTAAAAAATAAATACGACCTCACGTAGTGTCAATCACGTTTACACACTGCCTCCGAAACTTTCGTCCGTCATAAAAAAAAAAAATTCGGATCAGGTTCGATTTTTTGCGTTTTCGCATCCGTAGCATGCATTTTGATAGGAAAGGACGAGGAAAATGGAAAAACGCACACGGAAATTTCGGACTCAGTGTGCAATGATATTTACTGTTGTTCTGTGAATTTTTGCAGGCTAAATCTATTTATTTCAATAGATATTCACGCAATTTCACACAAGTTCAAGTTGGTCATGCGGATTGGTTGCGTTGATTGGTCCACTACATTCAATGCATTGATCATTATGTTCGCTACGCTATCCACAGTAGACAATGGAGCTTTTTTGCCTGTAAAATTTTGCAGAAATGTCCGCTAAAATGACCTTTTCGGTGTGTCAGGGACTGTAAACAAACTTGGCAGGATGGTTCTAGATTACTTTCGCTAATCATACATAGTGCTGTCAAATGATTAATCGCGATTAATGGCATCCAAAATAAAAGTTTTTGTTTACATAATATATGTGTGTGTACTGTGTATATTATGTATATATAAATACACACACATACAATATATATTTCAAAAATATTTACATGTATATATTTATATTCATAGAATTTATATTATATATAAATATATTTAAAATATAAACATAACTTATTTTTCTGAAATATATTCATGCATGTGTGTGCATTTATATATACATAATAAATATACACAATACACACACATATATTATGCAAACAAAAACTTTTATTTTGGATGTGATTAACCACAATTAATCGTTTTGACAGCACTAATCATACACACACATCACTCCAATGCTCTAGGTGGCACTATAATACACAAAGTTTTTGCATAACTTTATGGGCTAGAATCAAAATTCTGACCCTGAAGCAATTGAGCGTGTGTGTGGATTTATATTTTTTCGCCTCAATTTTTTTGGCCATTTGGCATTTTATTAAAAAAAAAAAAAAAAACTAAACTATTTTTTCAAACTCTGTTTACTGTTGTAAACGGTTTAAATCGTGTAAATTCAATAGGAATCAACACAATCAGAAATTTCCCCTAAGGGCGATATGTTTCCCTACGAGTTCATATTGGTCACATGGATTTGTTGTGCTGATCGCTACACTACGTTCACCATGTTGATGTCACTGTTGACAGCAGATGTTTTGTTCTGTTACATTTTAGGAGAAATTTTGCTGAAATGTCGCAAATGTGACCACACCTGTTTTTTTTGGGGGTTTGGCAGATATAGGCCACTACGTTTTTTGACCATGGCCCAAACTGATTAACTGACGTTGGTTTTGAGCAAAATGCAATTCGTTTCTGGTTGTCAATTCTCAAAATTTTTGGAGCTGAGTTTTCGCTACATTTTCATTGTATACATCTCTGTCTTTAGTTCTGAAACATGTTTATTGTCGTCTCATGCACTGTTGCACGCCCAGGACGCATGTACCTGTCTCAGATACCCTCTTTACTGAGGTTTCTGCTTGATTCTCTGAAGACCGAAGAGAAAGAGTCTGTAACTCGAGAAAACGTGCTTGCAGCGCTGCAGAAACTCAGCCTCAGGTATGCCATTTGTTAATAAATGTAAACACACACTGTAATCATCTGTTGTATCAGCTGCACCAACAGAATTGTAATGAAAAAAAAAAAGTAAAAAAGCAAACATTTTAAGATGTTATACCAACCTAAAAAAAAAACGATACAGCTACCTAGTAGGTTTATGGCTGAGTTTTTTTTTTTTTTTATCAATTTCTCTTACAAGTATTTCTTTTTGGAACTGGTTGATCCTAGATCTGAGCTCATGCACCTCAGTTTATGAGTGAAAATTGCAGAAATTATCCAAATAATGCATTTTTCACTCAAAAACTGAAGTGCGTAAGCTCAGATCACTAAAAAATATGATCAATCAGTTCCAAAAAGAAATACAAAACTTGTGATAATTGAAAGTGAACAAGATGACAAAAAGACTGAATCCAAGATTCGATAATATTCCACAGCGAGAAATTTAAACAGTTTTGACTGGGAACTCCAAATTAGCTAAAGCATTTCCAGCAGAATACATTTAAAACACCTCAAAAAACACCTGGTTTTTGTATATTTTCTGCTGTGTGCAGGCGAGCGCAGCAGTCAGCTATGATCAGAGACGGTTTGATTGGCTGGTTGGTCAAAGAGCTCCACGACTCCGACTGTCTGTCTGACTACACGCTTGAATACGCCATCTCCCTCCTCATGAACCTCTGCCTGCGCACTCAAGGTAACAGATACACCGCTACAATGATCTATTAATCAATACCTTTCAAAGAAATAAAGGTGTGTTTAAACAATTGCATTGTTGTTCATCACCTTTGTTTACTTAATTTGCCCTCTTTATTTGATTTGCTAAAGTAATCAGCGAAATGTACTATAAGCAGCACAGTGTTTATTGTAGTAAGTCTCACGTTTCAGGAAAGAAGAAATGTGCAGAGGACGCCAAGCATGTCCTGAAAGTCCTGACAGAGCTCCTGGGACATGAGAACCATGAGGTAAATCAGTAATTGCTCAAGCGCTATATGCACAAACAAGGCGTGTTATTTGAGTTTGTTCACCGCCTTCCTGATTAGTGAATACCTGAAGGCGTCAATTCGCTTAGGCCTTTTTACGTCAGACATTTCTCAAATAAGAACGCTTTTGTCAATGTTGGATTTTAAAAGTTTGTCTTGCAAGTGTACCTTGAAGATTTCACTCCCTTTTTAAAATGTTTGAAATAGAGAATCAAGCCTACACTGTTATATTCCCTAATGAACTTGCTCAGCACCTCAAAACTAATAACAGTGGCCTCCAAAAGTATTGGAACAGTAAAGACAAAATTGCTGTGTTGGCTGTGGAGTCAAGACATTTACAAATATGATTAAAATATGAATATGAGACAAAACTACAGAATGTCACATTTTATTATTGGGTGATTCAACACATAGATGCTTTACCAGCTAAGAAGTTCAGCACTTTTAGAGTTTCATCCCCCTATCTGATGTGAGCAGAAGTATTGGAACAGTTGCCTCACAGGTCTTTCTAAGTGATCAGCTGTGTCCTGCTGCATTAATTCTTCAGATATTAAAAGCAGGGAATGTGTCGT
>JAFVLL020016685.1:0-10836 GCA_021397915.2 Tor tambroides
TATATATACACATACACACACACAGACAGACAGCTAGATAACTAGCTAGAGCAAGTTTCTTTATTATTTATTCTATTTTTAGTTTTGTTATGATGTATTTAGGTGTATGATGTTCTAATCATCATTTTTCTATTTCTGTTTCTTTTTTTTATTTTACAGTTAACTTAGATGCACTTAGGTCAGTTTATTATTTACTGTCAAATTACAAGAATGTGAACATACATAGTTGAAATATTTGTGCAACATTTCCATTACCTACATATTCATAAATCCATGATAAGTCTGTTTATTTTAGCATTTGGCATTGCACTCATGGAGATATTTAATGATGAATGTTGTACAGTAAAAACAGCAGGAATTTTGTTGGAGGCCGTGTCTGCTGTTCGTATCTCAGTTTGCTGTGGAGATGGATTGTCCCCATGATCCCTTGTTTTCAGGTTGAGAGACTTAAGTGATTCCGGACAAAACAAGCCACCTCTTTCACTCCCAGCGAGTGACATTTTCTCTGATAGCTCCAGGTGATCTGCTGATGCTGGAGAGATAAGTGCGGTTTTTAAACCTGTCTCCTCTCGTATCACTCACAGCGCACTGATTAAACCAGAACCTCTCAGTTAAGGCTATGACTATAATGTAAGTTCCACAATTTCATTTCATAAACAGACTGAGTGACTGAAAATCAACTTGATCTTTTGATTCTTGATGCTTTTCTTGATCGATTGATTAGTTCTTGGCATTATTTTGGGAAGTAATTTACAATCATGCATTGTTACTGTAGTTTATTATTTTAAACTGGGCCGTAACCAATATAAATAATGAAGGGTGCTTCAGTATGTGTGTTTCAATAACCAATCCTCAAATTTTACCTTTGGTTTCACCTAATACTGAATATATGGTTTCATCCTTGCTCTAATATGAAGAGTTAGTCTACCTTATTTTTACAGGTGATTAAACATTGGTGATTGATTGCCACTCAACTCATTCATTTAAAGAAAGAAAAAAAAACAGGTGGTCAACAAAGCTTCCTTTAAAAGACAGTGTTTACTCAGGGTTTGTTTAATTACACGTATTCACTAACAGCTCTTCACAGAAGGTGTTGTGAATAAATAGACCCTATATTATCAGCACTGCTGCAAAGAACTACTGCTGTCACTTTTGAATACAAGTATTAATTTCTTACTTTTGAATGGTAGTGTATCACGGTTTCCACAAAAATATTAAGCAGCACAACTGTTTTCGTTTCAACATCGATAATAATAAATGTTTCTTGAGCAGCAAATCAGCATATTAGAATGATTTCTGAAGGATCATGTGGCACTGAAGACTGGAGTAATGATGCTGAAAATTCAGCTTTGCATCACAGAAATAAATTACAAATTAAATTCTATTCAAATAGAAAAGTTATTTTAAATTGTAATAACATTTCACAATAGGATTATTTTTACTGTATTTTTAATCAAATAAATGCAACCTTGGTGAGCATAAGAGACTTGATTTTTTTTTTTCATCTTAATTATTCCAAACTTTTGAGCAGTATATTTATTATTTATAAGGCCCGTCCACTTCCAAATTTTTTGGTTTCCGTTCTTTAAGTTCTACCTTCTTTTGTTTGCATGGGTTGTTTCCAGCTGTCAGCTCTCCCCTGCAGGTACATGTCCTCAGGAGTCACTGACGTCCATTTCTTTCAGCATGTCTCTATTTTTTAAAAGACCGGGTGATAGACCGTGTCTCATTTGTCCTGACACCAAGAGGATTGCTGGGAAATCTGAAATTCACTGCCAAAAATCAACAGATTAGGAACTTCAAAGAGCCCAGCTGATATTTTATGCTTTGAATGAACCTTCCACATTTAGTCTGTGCAAAGATAGGTATTTCTGTCATCTCTCTCAGCTGTAGTGGCGTATATATAATGCGCTCTTGGTGTCTGTGTGTGAGGCTCAGCATCATTTCCACACGGTGTTTTTCTTTTGAACGCAGCCCTCTTGTGATGAAGGCACTGATAGACCTTCACACAGGTGATTCTGATGAAGGTGTAATTACAGGGGTCTGTCTGGACACGACAAGACTTGCTTATTTACATAGCTGTGAGGTTTAGGGATTTGTGTCAGAGCTCACACACAGCCTTCATTCCATTAAACATAGTTTGTCATAAAACTTTGCTTTGATGGGAATTTTAAAAAACCCAGCATTTAAAAAAAAAAAAGTTTTCTTTTTTTGGCAAATGCATTCATAAGCATTCAAACAAAACCTTAAAGGGACTATTTCATTGTTTATCCAACTATAACCTAGTAAAAAAGTAATATATTTAAAATACATTTATTTTATACTAAGTGCAGTTCAAATCTATTAACATATTTATTGACATATCGCTTGAGACTTACTGATATAAAAATTATAATTAAACTTTATTTGGAGTACTACTTATGCACAATGTGTAAAATGTGTCACTATTGATGAGGATTGTATGATCTTTGAATAACATCAGTCTTTAAATGCAAGACATTTAAAGTGTACTTGCAATAGTTCCACTTTAGCACAATCAAAAATATTTCAGTATATCTTTAGTTGGACTTCAGCACAATTAAAATGCATTAGTACAAAATTAGTTGTTCCAATTTATCAAACTTTAAGTATACCAAAAGTACAGTTGCAGGGCATTTTTATTAAGCGCATAAATATGTAAAAGATTTTTTTTTTTTTGCATACTTAGCATGAAATAAATGTATTTCAATGAACCTTTATAATTTATGTATGGTTACATTTCAAATAGCCTCTGTTTTATGATTGTATAGCAACATGAAAAACTTTGATGCTGGCTTGAGAAAGCCTGGTCTTTAGTAGAACACTAAAGAAGATTTTTAGCTGAAACAGTGGTCCTTGGTGATTCATAAAATAAAGTCTGTGGCTGCCCATTTTTGAGAATGAAAAAAAAAAAAGCATATCAAGGAACACAAAATTAATACCCATGGCTCCTGACAATATATTGAGGTTTTATGAAGCAAAACAGTCATTCTGTGCAACAAGCTGAACTAGCTGAACCAGTAAACCAAATCGGACTGAACCGTCTGAAATAGTTTGCACAGAATCTACAAGTTACTCCAACTCAGAATGAGCCAAAATACCAGCGTATATGATCCTATGATGCTGGTTTTGCCAATTCATTTAGCGCTTCAGTTCCTCCAACAGTCACTGAGCACTTGAATGAAGGGAAATTTTATGGTTTTTATGGTGTCTCATTGTTTATGTAAAAAGGTGAGCTGATGAAGAGCTGATGTTTATTCACTTCATATGCTTTAGACATGTAAAACATTCACATTTCACATCATTATTTTGTGCTTTCATAATAAAATTGGGTATACGTTATGTCACTGTGTGATTACGTAAACGAACGTGAATTGAACCAATTCATTGAAACGAACTGTCTGAAAGAACCAGTTCACGGGAAAGAATCAGATTTCCTGAGGCTCTTGATTACAGGTAATAATGTTGTAAATAATGTTTAGTTTCTTGCACAGACCGATCGTTTCGCTTCATAAGACCTCAATATATCGTAAGGAGCCACGGGTATTCATTTTTATTCTCAAAAACCGGCAGCTGCTAACTTGCATTATATGAGTCACCAAGGACCACAGTTTTAGCTAAAAATCTTCTTTACTGTTTTACTGAAGAAAAAAGTCACCTACATATTGGATGGCCCGAGGGTAAATAAATTAACAGCAAATTTTCATTTTAGGGTGAACTATCCCTTTAAATACAGATTATCCCACACATGCACAGCTATGTCGGAAACACGAACGGTCAGTTATACAGCATTGTCCTGCATACTGTTTGTAATTCTGAAATATAAGGTTGCTGAATGCTGCGACTGACCAATCAGAACCAAGTATTCCAGACAGCTGTGAAATAATAACACTCTGTTCATGAAGTCCTAATGACTTTTCCTATTTAACTTGAGATAAAACATTGGCTGAGGTATTGGTATGTATCTAAGAGGATGGGTGGATGTGTGTGTGTGTGTGTGTGTGGAGCACAGCTCTGACTTGCCCTCACAGATTTCAGCAGGTTTGAAATCCCTTTATCTACCTCTTCTGTGCACCTGCCACAGGCCGCGCGCGCACACACACACACACACACACACACACAGGCCTCAGCATGTCACATTCAGCAATCTCTTCTCGTCAAAACCAGACTGCTTTAACCTACGGTAACCTTTTTTACAATCGATTTTGTGATGTAAAATCCCTTTTATGCTCTCAAAAATGTTTTACAGGCAGGAAAAAAGACATCCATGTCACCCCCATGGAATTGTGGGTACATTCTTGGATGTGAATTGTATGGTGGGTGAGATGAGGCAGGTACGTGAAGGAAGCAGAGGTGGGGCTCAGAAGAATTTCGTCTGAAAGCGTCTCACTGTCCACATGTGCAAACAAGAAGCTCCGGACAACAATGCCATATGGCTGGTGTCATAAAGGTGACTTCCACGAAATCTGTTAGGAGCATGTTCAGGTTACATTTTACCACAAAATCAAAAGGAAAGAAATACAGAAAACAGTCTAATTTTATGACCATGAAGATTTTTTTTAATGCATGTTGACATTATTTTCATGACATTTTGACATTGCTATTATTATGCAAAAAATAAAAAATAAATAATAGCAATATCTAATAATATAAATAAGTAAATGTAAATATATAGATTTAATTTTTATATAAATTTAAATAAATAATTTAAATGTAAATTTAAATATTTATTAATATCAGTGTTATTTTAGTTTTATTTATATACTATAATTGTATTCATTCATATTTTTAATTTTATTTATTTTTAGAATTTCATCTTAAATTAATTGTAGAGTTTCAAGTTGCCAAGGCAAAATTTCAAATTTACATTTCCTTAGTTTTTAAAGTTTATTTTTTGATCATCTGATGTTTCTTTTTTATTTTATTCTAGCTTTCTTTCAATTACAACTTTTTTATTTTTACTGTGACGGCATCCCAAATTACTGTAATTAAATACTGTAATTATGCAAATTAAATTGAGAATAATAAGAATTACACAAAAAGTTAACAGTATTGAAAATTTGGGTGGAAATGGCTTAATTATCATGAAAGTAATGTCACAATTCAAATAATATTAAATATGCTTCTTATTTGTGATCTATATCATTTTATATTTTTTGTCTTTTGATTTTGAGCTTAGAAATACTTTGACGTGTTCTTGAGAGATTTATCTGAATCTCTTTATCTATACATATTAAAACTCTTTACACACTTTAGTTCGGAGACCAATTCTCACTATGACATTTGCCTCCTAATTTGCTAGCTGTTAAGTTTAAGTTTGGTGTCGGATTAAGGGATCTTAAATACGGTCATGCAGAATAAGGCATTAGGCTAATATGTGCTTTATAAGTACTAATAAAAAGCCAATGTTTTAGTAATATGCATACTAATAAGCAAATAGTGAGAATTGGTCCCAAAAACTAAAATGTTTCCTGCTACTCCTGCACTACATCCTGGTGATTCAGCATTAATAATCCTAATTTAATTTGACACTGAGTCTGGAAACTGGCTGAAAAAAGATGCTGTTGGCAGTTTGTAATCACAGAACACTTTAACGTAATCTTTCCATTCAGTAAAACACTGCACTATTACCCGACATCTCCACACGCTCCTTGTCTTTGAATGTGACAGTTACCGCGAGGCCTCCATCTTAAATATGCAACAGACAGAGAAGTACTTCACATTGTATATTTTGATTTTTGGAGCGACTGGAAGTCGGTGTGCTGTTACATATGCGAGGGACTTCAGTGCATTCACATGCCCTGAACCGTGCTCGAGGGAAAATCCACAAAGCGATCAACTTCACACGGAGCGAAAAGCTTAATTCTTTCAAATAAACAGTCGTTTGGACTCCTCGTCCCACGTTTTGTGGCTCCAAACATCAAATTACCCTCACCTCCTCCTTAAAGCCCAGGCGCATAGTTTATGCGGCTCACCTACAAGCCTGGAGCTGCAGTATTACATGCGATTTGAGCTACACCTGCAGCCACCGAACAAGTGCATGAGTGTCTGGGTGCTCGTGTTCAAACCTGCCTGTTCTTTCTGTCTCTCAGGTGAGGAATGCTGCGTTAAGACTATCAGGTGCAGCAGGACGCGTGGCAGCACGCTACGAACAGATAACCTGCTCCACCGCGACCATATGCAACCGATTGCCAAACTTCCTCCAGTTTGATCTGAAACAAACACTGACGAATGGATCATCATGAACATCATGGAGGATGTTGCTTCATGATGGAGTCAAAAGAACAGACTCTCTGAAGAAAAAGCATGCGTTGCTTTAGCCTGAGCGCGGCGCTTGAGTCAGAGTCGAACAGGGTGGAGGTTGATAACTGTAGCCTGGGGTGATGAAAATCTGGCCCTCTCGCTTTCTTGCGCTTTCTTACCTCCTTCACTCCACCCTTTTCTGGTAAAAGGGTGTATGAGGTGAAGAGAAGGCACAGTTTTTATCTTTTCTGAATGGTATGCTCCTTTTCATGTTTTAAATTATTATGTTTTGTTTCTATAGTCGACACAGTAAAGTAACTACTACTCTGAAGGAGAAGAATGCTTGGGGTTGGGCTCTTTTTGATTGGGGTTGCTAAGAACCCACTCAAACACCCTAGCAACTGCATAGCAACACATCAACTGCATAGCAACACCCTGGAGTGAATAACCAGTGCTCTCTCCACCCTCAATACCACGACTGAGGTGCCCTTGGTGTGTGTGTGTGTGTGTTCGTGTGTGTTCACGGTGTGTGTGTGCACTTTGGATGGGATAAATGCAGAGCACAATTTCCGAGTATGGGTTACCATACTTGGAAACATGTCATCACTTTTTAAAAAAAAAAAAAAAAAAAAAGATACAATCCACAACACCGTAGCATCACAATGGCAGAAGTGTTGTCTTTTGGAAATGTAAAAAATCTCGTTATTTTTATGTAAGTTAAATATGAACACAGTATATTTGTTATAAATGTATTCATAATCATGCATCATTTTATAAAAAAAAATTATATTTATGATTCATAAAATTAAATATAAAATGGAATATAAATGGATTGTATATGTATAAATATATAAATAAAAATTACATGTATAATGAAATGCATAAATTAAATATTCAATATAAAAAATATATTTTAAATTGTAACAAATAATACATATACACTAATTAATAAATATGTGAAATTATTATTAATAAATAATAGTTTATGTATATGATTAAATCATTTAATGTATTAAATCAATTCATTATTAAATTATAAAATGAAAATTAAATATAAGTTTATTGTATATGTATGTATAAATAAATATAAATAAATCATTTTATTTAAATTTTTAATAAGGAATATATATCTGTCTGTCTATATACATATATATATGTGTGTGTGTGTGTGTGTGTGTGTGTGTGTGTGTGTGTATGTATGTATGTATGTATATATATAATATAAAATAAATAATGTGTGTGTAAATAGATCATAGATTGTAAAGAGATATATATATCTCTTTACAATCTATGATCTATTTACACACACATTATTTATTTAAAGCATTCTGAAGCCTTTTTACCAGAAATGAATAGAGAAATAGGAGTTTGAAATGCTGGATGTCATTTGGATTTGAACTTGCTCAGTGTATTGCACACAGATGCTGTAACCCCTGCACCATGACGCTTTCTCATGCTTTGCTAACACCTACCTAGCATCTGTGACTGTTATAATTATAGTTGTACATTCAATCATCACTCCATATGCCTCTGCTATAATGTAACCAAAGCAGTCAAACTCCAAATAAACTATAATCAGATGCATAATGGTGTATTGCAAAACAGACGTTTTATTCTGTTCACCCCCTCCTGTCAACAGGACATGCACCGCTTATGAATTACTGTGACAAGGCATAGAAAGTCTTCTAGTGTTTTGTTTTCCCTAACCAAGGCCTTCTGTTCTTAACACAATAAATCAAACCCAATTGGATATCATTCATCGTTGAGTTACGAGTCATTATGTTCCACTCAGATTCATTCATTAGCCACAGTTTTCGCTTTTGGACACTTTCCCCCCGGTTCTGTTATTGTTGCCCCTTTGGAGGCGAGGGAGATAGTATTTATCATTGAACGGCAAGCGAACGATTTCAAAAAAAGAGGAGGAGGAAAAGAAAAGGTTGAGGGGGCCCTTCTCAAGTTTTCATTTTTCCAGAATGTGTGTTTTTGTTGTCTTAAGTTTTCCTTGGTGGCGGTGAACAAAGTGTTCCTCTGTGAAGCGGGCGCTGGGGCTCGCAGACACTCTGTCTGTACTGGGAGTTCCTGTTCCCAAGTCCAAAACCCACAGACCCACAGCAAAGAGGACAAGGTCAGCTTTTGCTCTCCAACATAAGAGGCGCATTACTGCAGACGAGTTGCAGCCCTTGGCAGGCGTAGATAAGTGCGTGTGTGTGTTTTGATGGTGGATGGTTAAATGGTGCTTTTAACTATCCAAATACTCATGTTGCACTTGTAAGTGGCTGAAATGGACAGTTTCAATCAACCGGTTTGCACATGTGTATGTAATTTCCACCTGTCTTGTGTGTTTCCAGCAGATTTTACAAAGAAGTACTATGCTATTATTTTTGGACAGAACCATATCATGTTATAAGTAACTCATAGTACTATTTGAATACCATGGTATCAGGGTTGTGTGACCTTTGTCTTCTTGAATTCAGCTAACAAATAGGATGCAGAATTGCAATGAATTCCGAACTAGAATAGCAAAGTTTATCAAGAGAAACTTTGAATGTTGGCTTTTTAGGCCTTAAGGACATGTATGGCGATCGATCGATCGATCGATAGATAAAACAATACACTGATAGAACGATAGAATGAAAGATATAACAATATATATAACAATAGAATGAAACATAACGATAGAACAAAGGATATAATGATAGATCGAAAGATATAATAGATATACTGATAGAATGATAGCTATAATGACAGAATGAAAGATATAGTGATAGATATAACAATAGAATGAAAGACATAACGATAGAAAGAAAGCAACGCTATTTTACGAGGTGGCTAATTCATACGAATTTGTACGACCTCACTCGTACGATTTGTATAAACCCCAGTGACGGTTAAGTTTAGGGGCGGTGTTAGGTGTAGGTCATTCGTACAAATTCGTACAAATTGTGCAACTCGTACAATACGTACGATTTAGCAAAACTCTTATGAATTTGTATGAGTGAGGTCGTACAAATTTGTACGAATTAGCCACCTCGTAAAATATGTACGAATTGCTGTGAGATCGGGCTGAAAGAAAGACATAATGATAGAAGGAAAGATATAATGATACGTATAAAGATAAGATGATAGAACGAAAGATATACCGATAGACATAACGATATAATGAAAGATATAATGATAGAATGAAAGATATAACATAGATATACTGATAGGACGATAGATATGATAGAATGAAAGTTATGACGAAAGATAATGATAGAACGAAAATTATAATGAAAGATATAACGATAGAATTAAAGTTATAATGATAGATATAGTGATAGAACAAAAGATATAATGATAGATATAACAATACAGAGATAGATATAAAGATAGCTAACAATAGAGAGATGGTAGAAAGGTGGAAGAACACTATTTCCCAGAATGCATCAGTTGTGTTGAATTTCTTTGAACTGCAATTCAGTAATTTCCACTTCCTATCATTCCAATTCAACTTCCTATGGGCCACTACATTTCCAACTTACACTTGTGAATTTAAAGAGAGGCAATTCTTCGGTTCTGAATTTTGCACAACACTTCATGGTACATGAATATGCTAATCAAAGTGATACCATCACTGACCTGTAGAAGAGACATGTCTACATATATCTACACTTTCACATTTTCAGAAGAAAACAGGTTTAATATTTAAGGTAAGTGTTTGTTCAAATTTTAACTCAATATGAATAGCAAAGATCAACTTGGCGCCACTAAGCACTTGCTAAGCTCATCTTGTGTCCATCCATGCCTGTTTTCTTTTTTCTCCACACACATTCCTAGGGTTCGGTCAGGATTATCAGGTCTGGATTCCAGCCGTGGTCAGACATCATAAAAGAGGTTGAAGAGCATCAGTGTAAGAGATTAAGAGAAAGACGCAGAGGGCCTGTTATCAGATGAGAGCGTCACAGGTCTATGCCACGAGCCTTTGATGTTCAGCGTCCTCGTAAGAAACCGTAACTCTCTCATCCGTCCTTCTGCTGTGATGTGCTACAGCCCTGCTGAGGTTTCCTGATGCTCAGCTCAACTGCAGAGTGTTTAAACAGTAGGAATTTGGGTTTTATTGCATTTGGCTCTAGAGCCAAAACAAGCCAATTTATCTCTTCATTGATGTCTCGATTTACGTCATCTGGCTGATGTAGATCCCTCTTACAATCCCCTCCTGAGATTTGGGATATAATGGAGATAAGAAATCTATTGATGTATTAGGACATTCGTACACAAACTGATCTACTTCCACACCAGAGGAAAGAAGCATCATAATTGATGGTGTTTTTCCCCTAGACACTGAAGAATTTAAATGGAGACCTTTGCTGAAGCCTCAGATATTTCTTTTAGTGTAATCTGACATTTGTCACCTTTAGTTTCAAAAAACATCGCAGCAACGTCTCAAACTCATTTGACAAAATCAGAGATCTCTGTGGGAACTCAAATACAGGTGCATCTCAAATTAGAATGTCGTGAAAAAGTTCATTTTTTCTTGTAAGTTATTTCAAAAAGTGAAACTTTCATATATTTTAGAATCATTGCATGTAAAGTAAA
>JAFVLL020016688.1:0-87358 GCA_021397915.2 Tor tambroides
CCCAAAGGAATGTCGATTGAGTGTGTGAGCTGATGTTAAGATACAGTTGTTCCTGTTCAGTCTGTTAATAAATATCATATTCTTGATATTAAGCTATTTCCGCAAGTCCTTAAAATTGACTCTTCCTCATCCCAGTAAGATGATGCGGCCGCTCGGACGCAACTTCTCCTGGTGCTCTCAATGCGGGCCATTTGCATGCGCAATATAGGCTATACTCTCAAAATATTATAACTTTAATTTCTACGATTTAAATTCTCATAATATTTCGACTTTATTCTCGTAATATTTCGACTTTATTCTCGTAATATTTCGACTTTATTCTCATAGTATTTCGACTTTATTCTCGAAACATTTCGACTTTATTCTCGTAATATTTTGACTTTATTCTCATAGTATTTCGACTTTATTCTCGAAACATTTCGACTTTATTCTCGTAATCTTAGATTTTTTTTATTTTTAACGTGGCACTAAAACGCCATTGTAATTTCAAAACTAAACATTTAAATGAAAAAAAAAATAAAGCTAAAAACAATTCAAAATATTATAACAACAAAAGGTATGAGTATAATAATGCTTCTAACATAAGCCAAACACCAAAAAACAACGACATGTGTATGTACAGTCACACACATATACATATACATACATATAAAAATAAATTCAATATATATATATATTATTTCATTTCCATGTAGTATGAAATGCTAAAATAACTAAAATTAAATAAAACTAAAACTTAATAAACAACCAATACAGACATCAACACTGAGCCAAACACACGTTTTAAAACAACAACTTACTTACACATAGTAAGAAATGGTTATAAAAACTGAAACAGAAGTGAAACAAGTAGTAGGAAAGAGGAAAAATAAAAAGCGATAAGTTAATATTAATATGTTAATAGTTTTATTCAACAAGGATGCATTAAATTGATTAAAAGTGACAGTAAAGATATTTCTGATGATACGCAAGATTTCTATTTCAAATAAATGCTATAGTTTTGAACTTTTTATTCATTCATCAAAGAATTCAGGAAAAAATTATTACCATTGCCATGAAGAAATTAAGCAGCACAGCTGTTTTCAATATGGATAATTGTAATTGAGATGTCTCTTCAGCAAAAAATTAGCATATTAGAATGATTTATGAAGGATCATATGATGCTGAACAATGGAGTAATGATGCTGAAAATTCAGCTTTGCCTTCACAGAAATAAGTTACATTTAAAAAAAATATTCAAATAGGAAACAGTTCTTTTAAATTGTAATATTATTTCTCAATATTACTGTTTTTATTGTATTGTGGATCAAATAAATTCAGCCTTGATGAGAATAAGAGAGAGTAAGATAATTACACTCTTCCATACATTAAATCCTCCAAAGCTACTTCACAGAAATGGTTTTTTAGACTGATGTTCTCTTGTGTTCGATGCAGAAAATTCTCGGTGAATTTGTAACAGTGGAAATGGCATTCCATGCCAAGGCTTTGGAAATTTACACAACTGCCTACCAGCACATTCAGAATGTCGATGAGGAAGGAGACCTTGAGGTGAGCGCTCTGCACCAGCACCGCTGCTCTGCCAGTCTTGCTGGTTTGAGCTTGTCTGTCTTAATGTCTGATCAAATTATATTCTTTCTCCTCCTGAGATCCCCCTGCTGTCATAATGATGAAAGCTCTGGTTACTGGGGTATAAGGCCTCCTCCAATCCTGATGCTAAAAGAAGCATAGAGGGATCTTGCAAAGCATGTTCAGTCAGCTGTGGAATCTTCGCAATGGCTAAGGCATTTATTATCAATTCATAGTTTGGCGTGCCAAAACGATTTTTTTTTCTCAACTTTGTTAATATTTCCTTGACTTGCCGGGGAAGAAAATCACATGAATATTATTTCATCAGGGATTTTCTGGGAAACGTTTCCTCGTTCTTCTCTGAACTTTGCCTGTAATTGGATGTGTAAACTTGTAATAGTCACATGGTGACAGGTTTATGAAGACACAGCTAGAGCATATACAGATAGGTCATAAATATTCTTCCTGTAATATTTAACTGGAGTTAATAAAGTTGAGGTGACAATGTTTGTTGGCACACCCTCACCAGGACGGAGTGTGTAAATGTTTTTCCCCAATCTAAATGACATGGTTCTCTGTTGCTACAACACAGTATGTGGTACTAGTATGTGTTGACTCATTTCTCTTTTTAATGTATTTTGTTTAATGTCTCTCGGCTGTACTCGTTATTGTTTTATTATGTGGAGGATGATGAGACGACATTAGGTTCCTGGTGGTCCATATACAGAGTAGTCTACAGACCCCTTTTTTTTTGTCTTGACAGGTGTTCAGGAACTCACTGCACCCCCCTGATTACCAGTCTCGATTAGAAATAGTTCGTGCCAATTCTAATCTGACCCTAAATCGAACTGGTACATCAATGAGTAAATCAGGAACAATGCAGGTTAGTGCTTCCCCATATCTTATGTTACAGATAAAATGACTTTCTATTGTTAGATGGATAATTAATGTTAATGTATCTTATTCAAAGAAAACTTCTACTTCAATACAGTTCATTATCTATTGGTACCAAAAAATGATACCTAATGTAAAATGGCTTAATATGCTTTAAATACACACGTTTGAATTCAAGACTGCCTTCATAGCATATATCTTTGTGGAGAAATACTTATTTTTGATGTTAAAATGACACAAAAGAAGATATTTTTGAAGAATGTTGGTAACCAAACATTTGCTGGTCCCCATTGACTTTAGTAGTATGGAAAAAAAAATAGTATGGAAGTTAATGAGGACCAGAAACTGTTTGGTTGCCCACATTCTTCAAAATATCTTCTTTTGTGTTCAGCAGAAGAAAGAAATTTATATTGGTTACAACCTGAGGGCAAATAAATGATGACAATTTTTTGGGTGACTTATCCCTTTAAGGTCCATTCACATAAGAACCATAACTGTAAATATAATAATAATCATAACTGCATCCACACCAAGATAATATAACACTCTGTTTATTCTTAAGAGTGTGCTGCAGTTTTGTCTTCTGCTGCTTTAAATGCTCAAGCTCTTTAATGCTCATTAAAGGATGGATTCTGATTGGCTGCCTATGTTTTTTTAATCGCTGGATAGCAGGAAGAAAATCATTCTTAAAGTGATTCCAATGATTTTGGTCCTCTGTGTCATTATTGTTATAGTTGTGATGTGGACTTCTCTGTTCTCGCAGAATTAGAATTTTATAAACGGCCCTTTAGTTGTGTCTTGTATCCCAAAACTGAGAGATTTTTTTTCTGGTGTAGTCAAGAACTTCTAGCAGACAGAGGAAAAGGGATGATGAAGAAGATGAGGATGAGGAGGAAGATGACGAAGATGAGGATGATTTAGAGGAAGTGACTGATGATGAGCATTAAAATATTTTCTTTGCCATTTCGTCAAATATTTTCAGACGGTGACATTCCTGAACTGTATTAAAGGAACACTCCACTTTTTTTGAAAATAGGCTCATTTTCCAACTCCCCAAGAGTTAAACAGTTGAGTTTTACCTTTTTTGAATCCATTCAGCCAATCTCCGGGTCTGGCGGTAGCACTTTTAGCATAGCTTAGCATAGATCATTGAATCTGATTAGACCATTAGCATCTCGCTCAAAAATGACCAAAGACTTTCGATATTTTTCCTATTTAAAACTTGACTCATCTGTAGTTACATCATGTACTAAGACTGACGGAAAATGAAAAGTTGCCATTTTCTAGGCCGATATGGCTAGGAACTATACTCTCATTCCACCGTAATAATCAAGGAACTTGATTATTAGCAGGCGCAATGATATTACGCAGTGTCAGAAAATAGTCTATTTTTTGTAGGGACTATTTTCAGGCGCTGCGTAATATCATTGCGCCTGCTGCACCCATGGTACGCAAGCAAAGTTCCTTGATGTAACTACAGAAGAGTCAAGTTTTAAATAGGAAAATTATCGAAACTCTTTGGTCATTTTTGAGCGAGATGCTAACGGTCTAATTAGATTCAGTGATCTATGCTAAGCTAAGCTAAAAGTGCTACCGCCAGACCCGGAGATCGGCTGAATGGATTCAAAAAAGGTAAAACCTAACTGTTTAACTCTTGGGCAGTTGGAAAATGAGCCTATTTTCAAAAATAGTGGCGTGTTCCTTTAAGAGTGTTTGAATGGAGATGAGTGATATTATAAAACTAATTTGCATCACCAGCAATAAATGTGATGTAATGATAGCTCAGTTATGTTAGGTAAAGGTGAGTGCGTGGTAAGTTTGCTCTCTTGTAAATCATATACTATAAAATTATATATATATATATATATATATATATACTGAAAACACCTTCAAAGAGAGTGTAACTTTTTAAAAAAAAAAAAAAATTTTAAATCTCCCATTATGTTTTTTTGTGTACAAAGTGCCAAGCAGTTTATGTGGTCAATATATTTGGTTAGAATGTGCCTTAGAGCATTTTGGTTTACCAATAAAGCTGGCTCTTGCTTTTGCATAATAGCCAATTTTCATGACCTCAAATGTCTGAGTGTGTATTTGTTCTTCTGTTTACAGAGTGTGCATACCGAAACACTCACTGTACGTTATACACAAACAATAGTGAACCCCTGGAAGTTGATCCACCCGGTGCACGGTATCATTGTGTGTCATAGCTTTTATATCAGTCATGAATGAGTCAGAAACAGTAACCAGTACTGCTGGTATAATTATGACTTGGAGCAAAAGTGTTGAAGTCACATAATTAACATTGAAATACTATGTACATTGTTGAAATGTATGTTTATGTAATCACTGTATGAACCAAGTCCACAGGGGAAAAAAAATGTACAGGCAATTTTTTTCTAATCAAATGCATGCATCTCAATTATCTATACAATATATTCACAGTGTTTAGCATTTGTGAAGATTTCATTCATTTAAAATTCGAATTGGCTGCACCTTTGGATTGTGAACTGAATGGTTGTAGGGCTTTGTCTCCAGGTGTGCGGATACGTGGCGTTTCGTGACAGATGCACAACATGGCCATTCATTCAGTGGCATTGAGGATGACAATATCTGAGGAAAGGATTCCCTCCTGACCCATATGACTCATCCTTTATAGAGGCCGTAATGGGAACCAGTGTGTGTTTGTGTGCGCTGTAGCGCCTGACTATACTGAATATTAACACGATGGTTGCCTCGCAGCGGTTTTAAAAAAAAAAGGACATAACTACAGCATGAGTCAGAGAGAGAGAGAGAGAGAGAGACTGCTGCGGGCTCTGGGTAAATGTTCCCCAGTATATACACTCTCTCCATCCATCAAGCAGATGCAGAGATTTGGTTGTCACGAAAACCCTCTTTGACCGCTGCAGTGGTGTGATTTTAGCATGTATCATCTCTGAATGACAGTACTGCACGACTGAAATATTTCTGATCTCTTTTTTATTATTAAATGACAGATACATGATATGACACATACACAAGTAACCATATAAATATAATTTTTACTCATTTTATTTTTTCATCTCAAACTAAAAATGAAACAGAAGTAGTAACAGATGTTTTCTGTATTGTGACATAGTAGAGAAATGTTGAAAAAGGAAAAATGTAGGGCGAGGACATGGTTCTACTGATTGGTTGTTGATTGGATATTGAGATGGCATTGCACTTAAAAATCAATGCAAGCTTGCGATCAGTTGTGGAGGGATGGGGTTTAAGCAGACTAAATGATGGGAGAAGTCTGACGTTTGACTGGAAGATTGAGTTGGGATGTTCAAAGATGAATTGTTTGCAATAAGATCAATTTGAAAAATAGATAGGGCAAATTTTCATTTCATGCCGACTGTAGTAGCACAACAGGAGCTTTTCCCTCTGAGAGTGACCAGAGGTCTTGGAAAGAAAATCAAACATCATGTGGCTTAAAAACTATAAAAACTAAAAAATATTTTTGTTTCTTCAATGCAATTTGCTGTCTTTCTTCTGAATTCCTAGAAAGCGAAGGCAAATTATGTTGCATTTTCCCCTTTCAAAATTCTTTGGAATTATGAGTAATGAACTGAGTAACAGTTGAAACATGTCGAAAGTCGAGACTTATCAAGAATTAGCGTGATTCTTTACTGACAGATTGTATTGTCTCTGCATCAAACGAATTCAAATGAAAGCAAAAAACTGGTTAACCATATACTATGTTCTGAGTAGAAGTACCTGCACTCCAGGTTTGTTCTGTCACTCTGTGCTTGTTTTTGTTAATGGTTTCGACATCTGCCTTCAAAAGCATACTGCTGCCACATATAATATTGCGCAAGTGCTTATCTGAGTCTAGGATGATACAATCTGCCAGAGATGCCTTGGGGTCATAAGCTACAGCAGGCGGAAAAGAAAACAGGCATCTGTCTTTGCTGGCTCTGACCCACTCAGCTGTGCAATGATGAGGATATGTAAATCTGCCTGCTTGGATAAGTGTGTTTGTAGAAATATCTATGTACATTCCATTATTGGTGTTCAAATATGCAGCAGGTTTAAGTCAGTCAGCAGTGTCAGGAACTAACTCTGATTCATTAGAGAAGCATGTTGTATGAAGCACCAGACCCATACATTCTGCTCTTAGTTTCACAAATAAGGAGTGGCTTCGCCCCCTGAACAGAATTTGGAGACATGAGTCAAAATGTTGATTAAAAGTGATACTTGAAACTGCAGAGTCTGGGTGAGTATGTGACACACACCTACACTGCTTCAGATAGTCTGGATGGCAAAAATTAAGCTAAATAAAAACCTTTTCTGATGGTTTTACACACAGAATCAGTGGCAGATCTGTGAGGGCATTGAATTTTTCCATGTACTCTTCAAAAAAAAAAAAGGCTCTAAAAGGGGAGTTTTGCAGCGACGCCATAGAAGAATCATTTTTGTTTTGCAAAAGATAATTTCAGTGAACAGTTCTTGAAATTTTTCGTAGTGTGAGGAACATTTTAAGAACCATCTAAAGAATCATTTTCCCCCTAAGAACATTTAATAATATGAAAAGCTTCTACACTTAAAAATAAAGGTTCCAAAAGGGGGTTCTTGCAGCGATGCCATAGAAGAGCCACTTTTGGTTTGTAAAAGAACAGTGTGAGGAACATTTTAATAATCTAAAGAACCGTTTTCAACTATGAAGTAAATTAAATGCTAATTAAAAAAATTTCTACACTTAAAAATAAAGGTTCCAAAAGGGGGGTTTCACAGCAATGCCATAGAAGAACCATTTTTGGTTCGCAAAAGAACAGTGTGATGAATATTTTAATAATTTAAAGAACAATTTTCCACTATAAAGAACATTTAATGTTATGGAAAGTTTCACAGTGATGCCATAGTCGAACCACTTTTTGGTTCCCCAAAGTACCTTTTAGTAAACAGTTAGAACTATTTTTGTGAAGACAGTTCTAATAATCTAAAGAACCTTCTTCCACTATAAAGAACCATTTGTCCAATGGAAAGGTTCCATGGATGTCAAAGGTTCTTTGTGGAACCAACAATACCAAAAAATAACCATTATTTTTAAGCATGTAGGGGTTCAGGAAATTCTCACAAGGTCATAGAGCACGATGCCAGACCCACAGGGGCCTGTCAACCCCTGAAGAACCATCGTAGGTCTTGACCTCATTGGCATAAATCCTCCTTGTTTGAATTATACGACATGCGAAAACGTAGACTGGGTGCATGATTGAGCTATAGCCTGCGATATGAGAGCAATTAATTATCCACAGTATGGAGCCAGTGGTTTTACTAATGTCTGGGAACAGCACGCTAATTGGGAAAATCCCATAGGATTTCTACAACAAAGAGGAATGTGTCCCAACTCTTTATGACCACACATGTTGTCAGCCAAGCACATTTTCTGTTTCCATCAAACGTGCCAACTTTGTGCTGGATCCACAGAAACAGTGTATTTCCACAGGTGAGACATTGAAGAAAAATGTCTTGTATTGCACTAAAGTGTTTATATTCTCACACGGCTTAATAGCGCTTTCATTAAACTTCCATTAAACTAATGAAACTAATGTCATGAAGACTGCTTGTTTGATAAGCAGTGCCCTGTTTCATGTGAGCAAAAGCCCAGATTTCCTTATCAAGTGACATATGGCTTCTCAAACTCCTTACATGGGCTGCTGGGCCATGTGTCATCGGAAATAAACAGAGCAGGCAGAGACGAACAAGCGGTGGCCGTTTCAAAGGAACGGATAAGAGAGACAGTCACGGCGCTTTGTTTTGGAAAAAGTGGAGAGGTTTCCATGGAGCCACTATTTGATCCCATGATAATTAGCTTAGTTCACTGATTGCACAACATCCTCTCCATTGGCTGCGAGGTGGACTCATCATCTGGAACGTGCCTCTGTTTATGCTTACGGTCGCCACAATGCCTGACTTGAGTTTAAAACGGCTCACGATCAACACAGGAAACACAACGGAGGGATGTTTGTTGTTGTCCATCCGCTCTTGTTTTCACACAAATGACGTTCAGTGGTTATTGCTATAGCTGTATGCCAGGGTTGCCAGATCTGCATAACAAATCCAACCTACTTGGCCAGTCAAAACTATCCCACTGACCAATTAAACTAGACCCAAATACTTAAACTCAAAATATGAAATTTCAGCACCTAAATACATTTTTTAAAGTTGTGTTTTACACATAATTTCAAAATTACATACGGTAACACTTTAAGGTCATATTAGTTACTAATTTTAACTAACAATGAGCAATATAGTTGTTACAGTGTTTATTTTTGCTAATGTTAATAAAAATATAACTGTTCATTGTTAGTTAATGTTAACTCTGATTCATTAAATAATATTAACAGATAAAACTTTTGATTTTAATAAATGTATTAGTAAATGCTGAAATTAAGATTAATAAAGTTTTTGGTATATTTGGGTTTTCATTCTTAGTTCATGTAGTTACATAATAATAAATGGTACCTTATTGTAAAGTTTACCAAAATCACAATTTCTTTAATGAATGGAAAATGCTTTTAAAAAATGACTTTTTTTTTTTTTTTTTTTTTGCAACAGTCCTTGAGACTGTTACCATGGTAGCGGAAACAGCCACATAAAAGCTCACTCCGTCTCATCTAGCACAGTTTTATCATTGGTATTAGGTAGAGTAAAATATTTCAATACAAGCTTTTCTGGCAAATATTTACGCAATATGTCAAACCTTCTACCCTAGGGGAAAAAAATCAACCCGCTGCAAATGTAGCCAACTTGGCAACCCTGCTGTAGAGCGGCAGTGCCATCATGAGTTGTTTAAAACAGGCATTTGTGTATATTTGCCTTTAGAAATGTGTAGAGGCCATCTTAAAGAGAGAGTACACCCAAAAATAAAAACTCTTTATCATTTACTCCACAGATGTTATTCACAATCACTGTGTTAAAAAAAAAAAAAAAATTGTGCAGCTTGCACATTCTTCTAAATTTCTCATTTTGTGTTCTACGCAAGACAGACAGTCTCATGGTTTTGGAAGAAACAGCTGGTGAATAAATTTTAAGGACGTGGTTTCAGTATCCCCCAAATCCCATAAACCGCACCGGCCTTTGGATAGGAGTTACAGTAATAGAGGATTACAGCTAAAACCAGTGTAAACCCATAGTATATTACCCCATCAATATCCAGTCTATTCCACAGAAGAAAGGGTTATACAATTTACAGATTTGTCTTATGCAAGACAATGCTATGTTCAAATATATGGGTTTCATTGAACTTTCGTTATTTCGTAATTAGACTGTTTCCATAAGCTGCAGCTCTAATCTATTATTTGCATCAGAGAGTGGCTGGGGTTGAAAAGGTCTTGTGTAAGTGTGGCGGAAAGGGGCAAAAAGGGTCTGTTTGAAGGCTTGGGGGGTGGATTTTGCAAACCGGCACTGCTTGCTTTTGTGCCTTTTGTTTACAGCAGGTTGTTGTGAGAAGCCGTTTGAACAGCATTGGTAGAACAGTTGTGCAACTGGCCCATTTGCCCAGAGCAAATAGCAGCCTTCTGAGAAGGGGGGCGAGGCCTCATACTGAGCCTCTGCTTTTTTCCACTAGTGTCATCGCTTTTAATCTCCTTGACTCCTGCACAATTCGTTTCGAATTCTTATTGTGCAATGTGTTGATAAAGGTTTCAAAGAAAAGTAGCACACAAAACCATTACAGACGAAGCCGATGTTTGCCGATGACTCACGCGGTGCCCATTATGACCTAATTATGCACAATCACGTTCCCATTTATGGAACGTCTCTTCATGAATAATCTCAGGCGTCGTATGAGAACTTCTAAAGGTCAACACCAACAATCGGCTGTTTGAATTAATGTGTATATACGTGGACAACAAGCCATGTTGAGTAACTGGATGCTGGCTTGTAAAGACCTGCAGAGTTCATTTACACATTCCAAAATCTCTAGAACATCTTTAAGAGCTGCAGATAAGAAACACATAATTAAAACATATTATTCTGGTCTGACAGTGGGGTCCAATATTCTGAAACCAAATTTTGGATGACGCTACCATTAAGTTTAGGATTTAGAGTCAGTAAATATTTTAATTTTTACATATTTTTCAAAATAAATTAATATTTTTATTCAGTAAGGATACATTAAATTGTTAGGATTAAAAGTGATAGTAAAGACTTTTGTAATGTTACAAAAGATTCCTTTTTCAAATAAATGCTGTTCTTTTTAGCTTCCTATTCGTCAAAAAAAATATGGGTTTCCACAAAACTATTAAGCAGCACAAATGTTTTCAACATTGATAATAATTTGAAAAAAAAAACAGCATATTAGAATGATTTCTGAAGGATCATAAGACACTGAAGTCTGGAGTAATAACTGCTGAAAATTCAGCAGTTCATAAATTATATTTTAAAATACAGTAAAATGGAAAACACCTCATTTAAATTGTAACAATATTTTACAAATATTACAGTCTTCACTGTATTTTTCATTTAAAAAATCAGCTTTGGTGACTTTTTTCAAAACATTAAATAGCATACTAACACTAGAATGTATAAATTATAATTAATAAATGTAAAAAAAATTAAATATTTTTATACTAAATTAATTAAAATTTAATTTTCTTTATTATTATTTCTTACGTTTCAGTATTTTGAAAAATGTAGCCTAATAAAAAGGTTACAAAACGCAGAAGATTTAGCCATATTTTTAGTTCACTAATGAAATAAATAGTCTTGTGACATCGATCATGACATGTGAACAGCTTTATACAGACAATCAGATGTTCTTGCTTCCACTGATACAGAAAATACTTTTTGGAACATTCTCAAATCATGCTCAAATGGTTTTACACAATAAGACTTATTAAGAAAATGTATGCAAAAGATAGAAGCATTTTGACTAGTGGTGTATATTCCATATATGACAGATATAGGATGTAATGATGGAAGAAGCCCAAAAGCCCAGTGGGGCTGAATTATCATCTGTTCTGAGCACAGCCAACAGACAGAACAGGAACATCTGGTGTAAGAAGTAGAAGCAAACCTGACCTTTCCATAGAGCGGGTCCCTTCTTTATTAAGAACAAACACTGGGTAACAGAGAAAAGACAGGAAATAGTACGTTTGTGTCAATATGTCTGAGGGCAAACACACTCATGTCCCTTTCTGTTATCAAAGGCAGAGGGATGTTGCTCGTTGGCCAATGATAAAGCCAATGTTGAACGGAGACTACTGAGAATCCGTGTTTACTGACCGTCCAGCAGTTTTATTGAGAAGTGATCATCTGATTCAGAGCATGGTCAATATTTCAAAATTTCCTCCTGTTGCCACATAAGTAGCTTTCCATAAAGATCCAGCTGGGATTCTGAATTAAAACTGGTTCTTGGGTCATCATGGGTGTGAATATGGTTTTTGTACTGAGATGAAAAATATTTCTTCTACTGAAAAATCTTCTGAAACAATATTTTGACGGCCTATTGAGACAAAGCAGTCCATGTAGGATGGAATTCCTCACATTGATTTGTAATTTTGAGTCAGGCTGCATCCTTCCTTTGTCTGACTACTGACAGAAGCCGGTAAAACTTCCCATAAACAGAGCTGCCTTTGAAAAACGGCGAATTTGAAATGTAAAAATGTTCTTTTCAGCCAGCGCTGTGATTAATGCAGCAGACCACACACTCAGTGGGTGAACAAGCGAAGGAATTTTTCCTTTTAATGAGCATCTCAGGTCATAACAAGCAGTTTCATTCATATTCATGTGTAACTGTCTACGCAACCAGCCTAATGTTATTTCACATCTGAGGCATTTCTTCAAAGCTAACAGGAGTGTTGTCAACAGACCGTAAATCTCTAACTTTAATGATTTAATATGAAAGAGCTTCTTAACATTAATAATTATCTCTTCATATTCCGGTGGGTCCGTGTGGTTGATTGATTGTGGAGATGCAGCAACTGTTGCGTGATCATAAACATTCGTGATGAGATAATAACCCAAGTTACCACAGCGATTGCATAGCAACCATTTTTCTTTCCGGTATTATTGGAGCTAGCATATGAATAAGAGTGTTGCAGGCTAAAACTAAGTCAATTTAGGCAGTACCGGAAAAATAGTAACTTCAGGTAAAACAGCTTGCGCATCCTATTTAGCTCAGCATCATTAATTACTCACCCTCACGTCGTTCCAAACTCGTCGTTCCAAACTCGTTCATCTTCGAAGCACAAATTAAGATATTTTTGATGAAATCCAAGAGCTTTCTGACCCTAAAACTGACACATACAAGGCCCAGAAAGATAGTAGGACATTGTTAAACTACTAGTCCATGTGACCTTAATTTGAGAATACTTTTTGTGTGAAAAGAAAACAAAAATAAGGACTCCATTTCCTCTCTTCCGGGTCAGTCTCCGCTGGTATTCACTAGAGTACCACAACGCATTTTTGTTGTTGTTTTTATTATGGCAGCGGCTATTTGCACTCAGTGTAAATAGCGATAGATGCTATTTACACTAAGTGCAAATAGCAATGCGTATATTCTTTTATCATCCATGTAATTTAATTACATTTAATTACATTACAATTTAATTATCTGGAATATTTCACCCAAAAAAATGAAAATTGTAAATGGGTGCCATCACAATGACAGTTCAAACTGCTGATAAAACATCAAGTTATCCACACGACTCCAGTCCATAATGTCTTGTAAAGTGAAAAGCAGCATATTTATGAGAAACAAATGCATTATTTAAGCCATTTTAACTCTTGTTCTGGCCAAAATACCAGTCCATAATCTATAATAACACTTCCTCCAGTGAAAAAGGCCATCCTCTGTTGTCCTCTCACATCAAAATCCACCAACATAATTGTTTAGAACTGTTTTTTGCTTATAAACGGTGCTTGATCTGTGCATATTTCTCTCCTAATTCAGACGAGATTACATTTCCACTACAGAAAGCAATATTATCTACAGAGGACTATTTGTGACCCTGGACCACAAAACCAGTCTTAAGTCGCTGGGGAATATTTGTAGCAATTGCCAAAAATACATTGTATGGGTCAAAATTATTGATTTTTCTTTTATGCCAAAAATCATTAGGACATTAAGTAAAGATCATGTTCCATGAAGATATTTTGTAAATTTCCTACTGTAAACATATCAAAACTTAATTTTTGATTAGTAATATAAATACAAGACCTATCGGACAACTTTTAAAGGTTTACTTTCAATATTTAGATTTTTTTGCACTCTCAGATTCCAGATTTTCAAATAGTTGTATCTCAGCCAGATATTGTCCTATCCTAACAAACATACATCAATGGAAAGCTTATTTATTCAGCTTTCAGATGATGTATAAATCTCAATTTTGAAAAATTGACACTTATGACTGGTTTTGTGGTCCAGGGTCACATTTTAGCTGGAAGCAACAGTTTGAATTTAAAAAAAACATTAATGATGGATTTGTTTATTACAAACACAGCTTTTTACTTCAGAAGACATTAATTGCTGGGCTGGAGTCATGGATATTATGTGGATTATTGTCGATTATTGATGTTTTTATCAGCTATTTATCATTCTGATGGCACCCATTCACTGCAGAGGATCCATTGGTTAAATTTCTCCAAATCTGTCCTGATAGGGTGAGTACACTTTCACATTTCATTTTTGGGTGACCTATTCCTTTAAATTTGCAAAATAAAAGTTTGCCTAAACCATTTGCGTTGGGATTACATTAATAATTTCCTTTGGCGCTAATGCAGCGGGGCAGGGGATTCCCAGTTCCATGCAAAGCAAAGCATGAAGGGAGTAAATGTTGAAATTAATTGTTATTTTGTGTTTTTGAAAAAGAAGAAGAGATTGAGACTAGTTCATGTTTAATGTTCTATGCTGGGATTTAGACACGTTTCTGTTGTGTTGTGGTGAAGCGCGGAGCTTGTACTGCTGTCAGGGCAGGATTTTGTGCATGAAAAACTATGCTGTATGTTGCTTTAATCAAGGAGTAATTATTGAACAAATGTCTTCCGAGTGCAAACACCATAGACACATGATTGCTTAATTCTTGTTGGGTTACATTTAGTATGCTAAACCTATAGCTTGTCATTCAATTCAGTTACACAAATATGAGTTCACGGCTTTATTGAATGACCAAAAAAAGAAAAAGTAACATTTGTCACATGTGAACCATTGTCCAACTGAATTAGGCTCAGCTAAAGAATTTTTTGGCCCTATATTTGAGCAAAAACACATCCCACAAACAGGAGACATCTAGTAACAGATAGACAGTAACTGTGTGTGCTTGGGATCGGACCTGAAGAACACAAGAGCACAGGGAGGATACACAGTAGGGATGGGCGATATGGGCTTAAAAATATATCACGATATTTCTGGTATTTATTGCGATAACGATATCAATGACGATAATTCAGGGAATCTTGTTTCTTTAGAGAAAAGTATTATGTTTCCTCTTTTTACTCAAACTAGGGTGTTGTTAGCATTACTGAGTACATAATGTATTGAGTGTTTAATTCATACTGGAAGCCTTGGAGGGCGCTTCTTGCGAGAAACCACACATATGTATAGCAGAAGTAATACTACTTGATGACGCTCTCCATGAAATCCCTAATATGTAATAAAAGGTATCAAGTCATGATTTTTTTAATGCACAGTACAGCCCTACCCAAACCAGTTCCAGACTGTAGAAGGAGCTCCTCATCAAGTTTATTATAGTTTTGAATTTTTAAATTCATTTTTAATATCGTTTTCAAATTTGCTATAAAATTCAGTTTAGTTTTTATTAGTTTCATTCATATTTTTGTTAGTTTTAGTTTAGTTTTTATTTTGTGAACACATTTTTATTTAGTTTTTATATAGTTTAGTTTCAGTTTTAATTAATTTAGCAGAATCAACAGATCACTTCCAGAGCGAAGGCCAAAGAAAGACTTGGGCATAATTAGTAAGGCAAACATTTAGCGACACAAAATTAACACATGCTGAGATTGATTAGATGGTAAAAGTATACAAATATACACCAAAGGAAGCAGTCAGGCCTTTTTACTAAATAAATCTACACAAGTTGCGCTTAATTTCATATCTAATGGTGTGTTGAAATATTTAATATGAAAATAAATGTAGCCTAATTTGGTTATATTAGATGTCTTATTTAACCATAATTATGATATTGTAACCGTCGTGTCTTGCTCACTTTTCCGTGAACTGCCACATAAAAATCATAACTGGTCTAATGAAATTCAATAATAACGGCAATCATATTTAACAGTAAAGGCTCATATTTGAGTAGCCTATGTTCTTTTCTTTATTTATGAAGTATTATTAGCGTGTGCATGATGTGATTTAGCCTATGCATATTTGTTCGAAAGCCTGGCAGTGTGATCACAAGATGCTAGACCAAAGTTTTGTATTGTTTACAGAAAGGATGCACGTTATCATCTTTTTTTCTGTTAATTATCATGTTGCGCTGCGTGTCTGTTTTTCTTCAAAGCACCAACTTAGAATGCCTAATGTTGGTTTGATTGCTTGTGTTACATGAGAAAATAATTTTGCCCACCTGATGTTGTAGATTAATGCGGGTGCGGTTCGACTCGCGGTCTTTGTCAAAAGGTTCTGGTCTGGTACAGAAATAAATTAGTGCTGCTGTCGGATAACGGGTCGGGTGTTCTGTTAAGTACTGCTGGTGTACGTTTACTGAACAGGATTCGTCCAGGACTCTGCTTTAAACCTCTTTGCCTCTCTCCGTCAGATAACCCCATGTGCGTGATGCACCATTTACAGGTATTTCCCTAAACCGCCACACAGCTCAAATATTTTTCCGCCAAGGGGTGAGAACGTAATAATTTACGAAAACGATTATTTATTTTTGTTAATTATTATTTTATTTCAGTTAGTTTTTCAATAACTGTTGTTAGTTTTGTTCGTTTTAGTTTTTCAAATATTTTGACATTTTTTATTTTATTTCAGTTTACGAAATAGTTTTTTCACCATTTTCGTCTTAGTTTCGTTTACAAAAATAACCTTGCTCCTCATTTAGCGATAAACTCCTCCTCAATTTCACGTCCACCTTCAACAACTACTATATGTCAACAACTTGACTTTATCGTTATTATCGCGGGAAGACAAATTTTTATCGTGGGGAGAATTTTTCCCGGTATATCGCAAACGATAAGATATCGCCCATCCCTAATACACAGGGTAATGGAGCACGTGCAGGATCCCTGCTTTGTGTCCCTCTGCCTTTGCTGAGCGTTTGTTTGGGTAGGACAGGATGTAGAAAGACATCTGGACGAAATCAATCCAGTGTTTGCTATTCCCATCTCCGGGACCTTTAAGGGTTTCTTGTGCATGGATGGTCATGGAGAGGACACCACTGACTCTGATGCTCAAAGATTAGATAAGCTCGAGCTCGAATATGTCCAGTCTAGGTAATATCTCTACAGTTTGGGATACTACATGACCTAGACATCAAAGAGACAATGTTTAGCAATACCATTAGTCAAATCCTTTCAAAATAAAGAGCAGGCATAAAGTTTGGAGTTCATGAACCTGTTTAGAGGTAACTGGGTCAATGACGTTAATTGTATTGTCCAAATCTATTAATTCTTTTTTTTTAAAAAACACATTAAAAATGCAATTCATACATACAAGGACTTGAAAATACCTCTTACATGATAAATTCAGAATGTAATTAAAATTCATTTTTACAAATTTTTTATATAATTTTTGTAAGTAAAAATTCTATGAAATGACAAATATCTGTGTGATAAAACTGTCCTGCAAGGTCAGAAATTAATGAGGGCTTGGGGCAAATAAAAAAATAGTTCTAACAAAGCCACAGCAGAAATGTTGCACATACAGTACTAAATGAATCTGCATTTTTGAATGAATCAGTTGGATCAATGATTCAGTGACTTCTCAGTTAAATGAATGATTTACTGGCTCATCACCTACTGGTGATTTTAGTTACATATTTAAAGTATCTTTCATTTTTTTTAATGATTTCATATTATATTCAAAATATTACATTTGAAACACAAATATCATAACCTTGTTTATGCAGCTATAATTGCAGCGTAAACACATCTATGCCACCTCTGAGCTGCATTAAACATTTAAATGCCACTTCAGATGCGGCTTCTGTCCCACCTATTGCAAAGATGGATTTTCTTGATACAGATTTCATTTGATTGGTAACAGCCATATAGTTTCTTATCATTCCAATAAAATGTATTAAAGTTATGAATTTGACATTAAAGATTATGCACACATAATGATTAATCAAAAGATCACACACACACACACACACACACACACAGTATATATTAGGACTTTGACATGTCTTAAATTAGACTGTTAAAAGACTTCTCCTTTTCTTTACTCTCTTGTATGTCATTGACTAAACTAGCAGTGGATTTACTCAAAAGTCTTTTAGCATGGCTAACAAAATAATGTGTTCTATTGGTTTAAACTTGTGTTTAAAATGTAGCTTGCCAAGCAACAAGATATTTAGTACAAGCTACTAACAAAAGTAGCTAATAATACACTAAAGAAAAACAGCTAAACCACTATAACTACTATCAAGTTCTTGTTGTTAAGTTGTGCCACAACTTTAGTTAGTTTGCTTGAGAGAGCGATAGTGAAAGTCTAATAACAGAGTTCAGGCAGAACATAAAACTAATAAATCTTTACATCTTCTGAATATGATCCAAAAGGTTGCTGTTACTCATACAGACCAAGACACGAGCACGGTGGTCTATTACGTTAACTCACTTTCTTCCATCACGAGCGTTGCAGGAGCTGGCATGTTACATTGCCTTCTTCACTCACCAAGCAAGTGTCAGAGAAGCAGCAGGGGAATGTCTCTCCTCCTCGGCCAGCTCCGGCTGTTTCCATTTACCTTCCAAACTGATGAAAATATTTACTCCTGAAAACCAAGAGGATAATTTTCCTTCTCTGACTCTGCTCCAAAGGCATCTGGACTGTGTTAAGAGCTTTTGTGTGAGGTGGGAACAGACGGAGTGTGAAGACAAAACCTGAGGAATGTCTGTGCAGTTAACTCCTGAACCCAGAATGACCCATCATGACACTGAGACATCGTTGTTTGCTTGGCTTTACCAAGAAATGGTGCGTCTAATAATACAAACACTGTGAGATATTCATAAAAGGCACTGAGCCACCATTACTCCAGTCTTCAATATCAAAAGATCCTTCAGACATCAATCTAATAAGCTGATTTATGTACATTTGTTATTATATTATCATCAATGTTGAAAATGAGAAAGTTAAAAAAAACAGCATTGTGAGAATATAAATTACAATAATGTCACGTTTGATCTATTTAATGTAATTTAACGGTATGCATAATAATACAAACTGCAGAGAGATGTTCATAAAAGGCATTGAATTGCTTTGAGCACACAAAATAAATTGCACTGGCATACTGAATCGTTAAGAACGCAGAAGAAATATAAGGTTTATATTAAGTTCAGTAACTTGTTAAACTATGCAGAGCTGGCGCACAGACGCTCCTGATGAGCCTTTTCTCTGTTCCCATCTATCAAGTACAGTGTGTTCAAAAACACACAGGCCTCGTCCCAGCTCCAGACTGCTCATACTGTATGCCAATTCTCCTTTGGACTGCACAGCAGCTGATATTCAATCTAGTTTGTTTTGTTCCTCTCAGTATGGAGAGATAGAGAGTCTCATTATCCATATAGGGCTATGCTCGCCTTTGTCCTGGCTTGTTCAATTCCCATGAAGATTTGATTCGCAGCCTCATTTCATATCATTTCCCCATTGTGGGAAATTTGGCACTCTGTAGCAAGCGTGTTGCAGTCAGAGAGGCAATTTACATAATGAGTTTGTTTTTGGTGTCAGCAAGAGCCGTCGGAAAGCTTTCGTCATCCTTTTTATAGTAAAACTAATCTCATCATCAGCTTTGGAGGAGAGACAAAGCAAATACGGCTAGTTTTGCTCTTTACTCCTCATATGGCATGTACAGCCTTGTGTCCCGAGCGTATCACGACTCAGCTGAGATCAAGAGCTCTCGATTTGGTGAGTGAGAGTTCTGACAGGTCCAGGGAACAACAGCGGGTACATCAACATGCCGACGACCCAGGGTGGTGGGCACGACAGATCACGCCGCAGCCTATTATTGTAACTCATTAGCATTAATAATGCATGTTTCCTTCTCTTAATTACCTCCGCCTACATGCTATCATAACACCTTCCTCTCAGCACTCACTTCATACCCAATCCATATGACAAGTACGAACCAGTCGCTGACCCTGAACAGAGCTCTCACGAGTCCACGTTTATGGAAACAGTGGTTGCATAACCCCTGCACACCTCTAAACAAAGCTGACAGGGGCACTTCTTTTCTACTCGAGTTGAGCAAGTGCTGCTGGGGTAAATGCACTTTAGAACCGATGTTAACAAGTCTTTACTAAAATGATACTTGACTCCAGGATTTGCTGGGAATCTCTTGGCACTGATCCAGTGGCAGAAATCAACATTTAAGAGCAATATTCACTCCAAGCCCAGAAAACATTTTCCAGTGCAGTTTACTTTTATAAGGGCATATTGCTAACATAGGATCCATAGATTTTTAAATAATTCTCTTTTGCTCACCAAGCCTGCATTTATTTGATCCAAAATACAGGAAAAGCAGTAATATTGTGAAATATTTTTACTATTTAAAATAACTGCTTTCTATTTGAAAATATTTTAAATGTAATTTATTCCTGTAATGTTAAAGCTGTATTTTCAGCATCATTACGCTAGTCTTCAGTGTCACATGATCCTTCAAAAATCATTCTAAAATGCTGATTTGCTGTTCAAGAAACATTTATTGTTATTATCTTCAATATTTAAAACAGTTGAGTACATGTTTTTCAGGATTCTTTGATGAAAAGAAAGATCCAAAGATCAACATTTATCTGAAATAAAAAGCTTTTGTATCATTATACACTACACCATTCAAAAACTTGGAGAATAACTTATAACATTTATAATGTTACAAAAGATTACTGCTGTTCTTCTGAACTTTCTATTCATCAAAGAAACCTGAAAAAATTCTACTCAGCAGTTTTCAGCATCATAATAATAAATGTTTTTTCAGCGGCAAATCAGAATATTAGAATGATTTCTGAAGGATCATGTGACTAGAGTAATGATGCTAAAAATTCAGCTTTGAAATTTAAAAAAATATAAAATAATATAACATTTTAAAATTCAAATAGAAAACAGTTATTTTAAATAGTAAAACAATTCACAATTTTACTGTTTTTGCTGTACATTGGATCAAATATATGCATTTATTTAAAAAAAAAACATTAAAAATCTTACTGTTCAAAAACTTTTGACTGGTAGTGTACACAACTGTTCTAAAGTTTGGGGTTAAAAAGATTTTTTAATAATAGAGTAATAATAATAATAATAGAGTAATAATAGATTTTTTAAGAAATATCTTATGCTCCCAATTTGTTTTATCAAAAACACAGTAAAAACAGTATTTTATGAAATATTATGATGATTTAAAACAACTGTTTTTCTTATTAAATATATATTAAAATGTAATTCATTCCTGTGATGCAAAGCTGAATTTTCAGAATCATAACTCCCTTATTCAGTGTCACATGATCCTTCAAATCACTCTAATATACTGATTTGGTGCTCAAGAAACATTAGTCATTATTATCAATGTTGAACCATGATACATTTTTTCTCAGAATTCTCTGATGCTTTGATCTCTTCAAAAGAATAGCATTTATTTGGAATAGAAATTGTTTGTAATATTATAAATGACTGTCACGTTTAATCAATTTAATGCATCCTCGTTGAATAAAAGTATTGTTTTATTTTAGAAATCTTACTTACTCCAAACTGGTAGCGTGTATTTATTTATATATCAAGTATTTATATATCATGATGAGTCAAACAGCAATTAATATCAAAATGCAAAAAGTTAATACAGAGGTATTCCTTCGCTCAAGCACTACTGAGGATAATCTGGCTAAAAACAGCTTACCGACATTCAAATTGTTCTACTACAACACTTTCTTCCAGGTCTTCCCTGGCATCCTGCCATAATGCCTGTGAAATTATTGCTTTATCCTTTCACGGTATTATTGGTGTAAATCTCCGCTGTTGCAGTACAATGCTGAAGGCCATTGAAATCCTGTTAATGTGCTGCAATTAAATTCTTTTTGAAATGCTAAGCTCTCCCTCCCTTTGATAATTTAAGAACAGTTGACTCACTCTTGACGACTGAAAGGTTTAGAAGGATTCACGCTAACGGACTCAAGACGAGTGTAAACTGTAGGCCTGCGCTTGAGTGGCATTAATGCGTTTTAAGAGGTTCCCCTCCTCTGTTTCTTTTCCAAATGGAATTAAACCCAGCTACTCACTGCTTTTTGAACCTGCAAGAAACTATTAGCAGAACTCAATGCGATATTGCGGCAGACGTCGCTCTCACCATTTAACCTCTCACTTAGGCATCATATGAGAATCTCAACACAGCTCCACATTCCAAACCTCTTTCTTAAGATCATACGGTTGTAAGCAGCGGCGCCCTGCCTCTCAGAATGACTGTACTTTTATTTACTCGACTGAAGGAGACTGGCGTCTGGGTGGTGTGGGGAACTGCCCTTAGCCACCACATCTCTCTTTATTTCCTCAGGCTGACAGGATGAGCTCTTACTCATCACGATTGATTGTTGATGATAACACTTACCACAACAAACACTTGGTATTTTCTTGTGTAACTGGATCCTGAGGAACATGGCGTAAAAAAAGACGCCAACACTACAGCACATGGGAAAAGTTCACAGTAGAAATACAGAAGCTGCGTGGAAGCTTAATAATGGTTCAACTTGGCCTGTTTGAAATTTGATGCTGGTTAAACCATGGAATGTTTACAAGAGCGTTTTAGTGGTGCTGAATGTATTATGTCTTGTAAACCGTGAGGATTTCAAAATCTTGCCACTTGAGATTTTATGAGCCTAGCAGTAGATGTCTAGGCAACACTTCAAAAGTCCCTGCACACATCTGTGACCAAACCACAGCCGCCGAAGAGGAAAGACTCGTGATTGAATTACCGTGGGGCTGTTTGTTTCACAATCTGCTCACGGTAGCCCCAGACCTTCCTGACCTCCCGACCCCCACACTACGTCAGCTACTAAGACCACTGTGTCAGCCATTACCATCATGACAGCTGATGTTTTTGATAATAATTACTCATATTTTTAATGGCATTATTCATTTACTCATAATTATAGACAGGAATGTAAAACAATTGTTTACATGCCATATATAAACATGTTTCTGCATTCAAGAAATAAAGAAAATTGTGACTTTGTCTTACTACTGCAATTTGATTTCTCATAAATTCTACTTTCTTTCTCAAAAGTGAAACCTTAAGGGGAAGGTTCATTTGTCATTCCAGTGTTGTTCCAAATCTGTATGGTTTTCATTCTTCTGAACAAACATGTTTTGAGAAATGTCTCTGTGGGTTATTATGTTTTCGGACACTTAACTGCATGTTATTTTCAATAAATTTAAATGTATTATAGTTTAAATTTACACTAAATGCAATCAGTTTTTTGACCCACTTAAGTATAACTTTATATGCAATTGCATAATTAATTATTGTCTTTGAAATATAGTTAAAATGTACAACCAAATGTACAGATACGCATTTATGGTAAACTAAAATATACTTTTAATGTAATTTCTAATGAAACTTTTGTCATGTATTTAAATATATTATCATTTTAAATATGTGATGATGAAGTTGCAATTTAGTATTAAATGTATTGACTTTAAATGTAACACTGAATAACACACTACAGTGAATAACTGTCACGGTGCACACACGAGGGAGGACACAGGAACACGGAGACGAAGATATAACTAAAATAGTGTTTAATGACGACATCAAGGCAGGGCAAGACGAGGCAAGGCTGACACAGACAGGAACACCGGGGAGTAACGAGTAGACCAGACAACACGAAACTGAACGGGCATGAACTAATATACACAAGATAATGACACACAGCTGAACATACTAAACTAATAATCACATGAAACAAGGACAGGAAACAAACCAAATAAGGACACAAGAGGCGGGAACACATGACACATACGACAGAGGACTGACAGTACTCCCCCTCCCGAAAGGCGTGTCCCACGCCGTAACAGTTCCACCAGGGAGGGGGGGGTGGGCGCTCTGGAGGCCCCTCAGGACAGACACGGACAGGAACACAGGACGGGGACCTCCAGAGTGGAACAGACAGACAGAGGCCATGGCAGGGCTGGGAGCTCTGGCGGCCATGGCGGAGCTGGGAGCTCACGAGGCCATGGCTGTGCAAGGAGCTCAGGAGGCCATGGCGGTGCAGGGAGCTCAGGAGGCCATGGCAGGTGGTCTTCGTGGCCGTGGCCTCGTTCCTTGGCCCGCCCATCCCACCCAGAGCTCTACTACCCCCACCCCAAAATTTCCTTGGGGAATCCAGGGGGTATCAGGAACCCTCCGGGGCCAAACAGACAGGAACAGGACAGGACAGAACCACCCACAGGAACAGGAGCCCTCCTGGGCTAGCTCGGAAGCTGAGGCTTCTTCTGGGCATGACAAGACTTCAGGGGCCCTCACAAGGTTCCCTCAGCAACCGCTTCCACTTCCACGACAGGGAGGCAGGCGGCTGGAATGGCCTCCATGGCCACAACAAGAGGAGCCGCCTGCCCCAGACGAGTCTCCGCAGACAAGGTTCATTAAAATGTTCCTGTGGGCACAACAAGACATAAACACAGCTCTCCTGGCCGTGACGTGTGGACTTGATCCACGGAGAGGGTAGCGGCGGCCGACGGGCATGAGTCAGCGGCAATCCGGCGGGCATTGAGTCAGAGGCGGGCCGGCGGCGTGAACAGGGGAGCCGCGGACGGCGGCGGACATGATCCGAGCCGAGGACCGCGGCGTGAACGAGCGGCAGCCCGTGATCTGGACTGGGGAGCCGCGAACGGCGGGCTGGAGAGAGCCGCGGCCAGCGGACTCGCGACACTCGCGGTGTTCTCGCCAAACTCGTATGCGTTGCTGTCGCGGGCTATGGCGGAAAGACGAGCGGCGACTTCCACGCCGCGGGACAGACAAACAGGAACAGGAACAAAATAAAAACTTTTCAAAAAACCAACAAAACAAAACGAGGTGAAGGGGCGCCGCTTACTGTTGGGTCTGGTCTTCTGTCACGGTGCACACACGAGGGAGGACACAGGAACACGGAGACAAGGATATAACTCAAATAATAGTCTTTAATGATGACATCAAGGCAGGGCAAGGCTGACACAGACAGGAACACCGGGGAGTAACGAGTAGACCAGACAACACGAAACTGAACGGGCATGAACTAATATACACAAGATAATGACACACAGCTGAACATACTAAACTAATAATCACATGAAACAAGGACAGGAAACAAACCAAATAAGGACACAAGAGGCGGGAACACGACACACACGACAGAGGACTGACAATAACACTAAAATTACAATCAAGTACTTTACATGTGCTTTAATAGGCCTCTGTCAACATCTAAAAATATGTGCATTATGTTAAAACACAACAGAAAATTATTAAAACATAATGATTTAAATGTACTTTAAAGTAAAAGTGCTTTGCTATTTCAAAGTGCGTTTTTTAAAACGTGTACTTAAGTATATAAATAAACAGCCATTAAAGTACACTTAATTACTATTCAGTAATATTATATTATCTGCACATTTTAAAAATATGCCTTTAAAGATTTGAAGTACAGTACAAGTGCACATTTAATACAATTAAGCTCCCAGTTACACGTTATTTTAAGGTGTCCTTGTTACAGTGTAATTATACATTTAAGTAGAGTAATATTAATTAACATGTACTTACTATTATAATAACAATAAATTATACATAATTACATGCAAGTAACACTAAGCCAAACCCTCATCCTAACCCTAGTAAGTACATGTAACAAAGGACACCTTAGAATACAGTGTTACCAACCTCCCTTCGTTTTCACAAGGATATCCCTTTAAATCTCACAATTTTATCTTTATTTCTTATTTTAAACTTTCTCTCACAAATACTTTTTTTAATATATTTTTTTACTCTGAGACAGAAATGGGCCTCCATAAATAGTTTTATCTTGCGACTGACATGCTTTCTTGTTCGGTAAACCTATTACTGACTTTATACCTTTTGGGCTGTGTGTAGTATTCAGAACTTCCCTATTTCATGATTGCTTTTGACAGTCATATTCATGGTTAAAGTTCAGCCACACTTATGATGTACCATTCCTGTCAAGGCCAGATTCACCTGCTTTTTTTTTTCTTCCAAATCAGCTGGTGTATGTGCAGACTGTCTAAGGAGAACGTACCTGTTTCTGGCTGAGTTGTTCTGTGTACAGAATGATCAGTTCGCTTTGTCTTTGCTACTGGCAATGAGTCAGCTAATTACAGTGGAAAAGAGCTCTGTTAGGGCTCTCAAGCGAGAATGACCTCAAATAGCCATGTTCTCTGAATCACATGCAAACATAACACAAATACCGTCCAGTGTGGTCTCAGTGACACCTGTTTATGTCACAACAAAGGAGAAGTAGATATTTCCCATGGAGTATAGGGTGTTTCACTCTAAAGGGAGAGGAAGCGCAGAAAACCTGTTCTGTTCCTGCTTAACAGCATGACAAACGCACACATCAGATACTGAGTCATCAGAGAGATATTTTACAGTCAAAGAAAACATGGTTGCTAAAAATAATCCGTCTTTAATGTTAAATCCTCAACCCGACCACATTTGAACTCCAAACCTGCAGGCCGCAGATGCACCATCTATTATACACAGTCACGAATTCAGGCAAGCAGGACAGGAACGAAGCGTACTGAAATATTCCACACTTCATTTTTGGAACTGCAGGAACCTTTCTCACACCGCGCAATCACCTCAGAATAATTTTATTCGGCACATATTTTAGACTTTGATCATTAGCCCACAAAAATACTCATTTATCTTTCTCATTAACACTGAAAAAGTACAATCTGATAAAGCTCTGATATTTTAAGCATCAAAAACAGCCCACATTCCCTTGAGTCTATTCTAAACAGGGCTCTCTTTTTCTGTCTAGTGAAACAGGTGCTCGTTCAATTACACCCTTCCAAATTAAGAGCGGCCACAACCAATGAAACGGGGACAAAGGTTTCAATAGCGACTTACTTAACAGTCTGTGTGGGATATATAGTCATATGCAGCCAATTAGGAGCTGCGTCAGATTTGATTTGGTCACACAATTGATGTTTCAAATACAATGTGGGAGTCGCTGTCTTGCGTGCCCTGCAGGCTATACTGTTTGCCGAAGTATGCTAATAGGCCGAATGACACGGTGAGACAAATTTATTTTGTGCGTCATAGGCATATGTTTTCCAGCTCTTTGTGCATTACTCTTCTGGTTAAATTAAGCAAATATCTCCTTCCTAGTAAGATCTATGGTTATTCTACAAAGGGCACCACCGCCACTCCCATGTCTTTCTCTTTATGACGATGACTCATCAGCACATTAACAAATATGAACTGCAAATATGAAGTACAAACCCACCGATTCCTCAGACACAGACATGTTTTTATGCCAAGCGGGATAAATATGTAATTGTGGTGGTTGACATATTTGCAGGAAGACGATAGGCCTACATAAAACATTTTAGTAAGAAAACAGGCATATAGTGCAGCAGAATTAATAAACACAACATAACCCCCTGAGCCCTGAATGTCGAAATAAGTTAATCATTGCCGAGCCATGTGTTTTGATGAAGAATGAAAAATATGAATGCAACTTCCTTGGATTTCACAATGACAAACATTTGGAGTAAATTGTAAACATTTGAAAAGAATACAAAGGCAGTAGTTTTACTTAAGTGTTACTTAAACGCTTTGCGTGCAGATTTGACTGCTGAGGGAAAAGGAAAGTTGATTAAACCAGCGCTTTACTATTCATCTGTAAGGTGAATGGCATGTGGCGATTGCCCAATCGTCGAGACTGCAATGAATGTGTCACTAGAGAGAGTCTGAACCGGGCGGAGTTCCAGCTTTGGGAAGTCCGATTCAATTTATCGAATCGTTACATTCGCACGAAGTGATTCAATAAAAGCGATTCAATGATTCTTTTGAGTCATCACTCAAAGGTTCCGCTAAAGTACCCGACAAGCGCGATATTGTGTGCGTCACGTATGAAGTAAAACACATTATAGTTAAGCTAATTATCGCTGTGTTTGGTTTCGGCTGTATCGGTCGTGTTGCTTTTGGAATTCAAACACCTCGCAGTTTTGCTGCCAAGGTTCTTCCATTCAATGGAATGATTAAAGAAGCTTCCGAATCGATTCAATTGAATCACTAAAAAGAACCGACTCGTTCGAATCGGGCATCAGCTGAAAGTAGAGCTCAGAAAACAGCATCAGTAGTTCAGTGAGTCAGACAGCCCTTCTCTCGGGCTCAGATCTACTCCGGGAATATTTCACACCACACAGCTGCCTCATACAGTATCTTTTGGGCTTCGGTGTTGCTCACAAAGCTCAAACGGACTAGCTAATGCAAATAAATAAATAAATAAACTGAAAAACAATGGATAAGCGAAACTGCAAACCTATGATACAGACACTTGCATTTCGCATTCATTGACGAGTAAGTAGGATCTTTTTTTCCTTTTTGCAGCGCAGTGCACAGATCCTTTCCTGGAATATGCTTGCTTGAAATCAGCCCGGTTATATCAGTTTCAACTACTGCAGTTTGTAAGAATGAGCGTGCAATGGCTTCAGAATCCGGTACAGGGAAGACACGGACACAAGCGCTTTGACACAGACGAGCCTGTGACCAGATGTCCGCGGCTCAGCGAGTCCTCGGCTGATGGGGGTCTCCTGGGTTCCTCACCGGGATCCCCGGTAAGCGGAGCACCTCTGAGCCTCACCTCAGCCCACCAGGGTCCCGCTCGTATCGGCCAGTTCCTGCTAGTGCCCCTGACCGACCGACCGGGGGTGCACAGCGCTTTGGACATGGACACAGGAGAGGAACTGCTCTGCAAGGTAAACCGCTGCATAGCCTACTATAATGTACATGACCTACATAAATATGATCCACTTCAGTCAACTAACACGTCTCATGCCTCCGAGACCCAGCACAACATATTATAGTATTTAGTTTAAAAAAAAAAAAAATGAAAGTGTTAAGAAGGCAATGATTTTAAAGTTTCAATAATAATAATAATAATACTTAAACAAATATATTGTTTGTTATTTATATTATTTATATTTATTGTATAAATATTATAGTCCTATATTATATAGAAATATGCTAATAAAACAGAAAAAAATACTGCAACTTAAAACTGGCAGGATCTCAGAGATATTAACAAAAAATCTATATGAAAAAAAATGAAATTGCAAAAAAGAATTGCTGGGTCTCAATCTTTTTTTACATTAAAAATGTTAAAATAATTATACACTTTCAGTGGGGAAGGGATATCAGAATTTGTGTGCAGATTACATGGATGCCTATGAATATGACAGTCTTGTGGATCTGTATCAAGTATTTGCAAAAGCATCCGCAACTGTCTGAGAAATATGGGGCTGACATGGCACACAAAAAGGCTGTATATGATTATTACTTCAAAAGACATTCAATTTTTCATAGTACATTTGTGCTTTAATCTTAGAGCATCGCCTCCATTCACCTCCAGTGAACTGACTTTATCAGGTCAGAGTTGTAGTTGACTTATAATACTATACTGAACATTTTTTTTGTTTTGCCATCTGCAGGTCTTTGATATGGGCCATTACCAGGAGAAAATAAGAGCCTACAGCATGCTGTCAAGTCATAAGAACATTGCACAGATCAGAGACATAGTTCTTGGGGAGTGCAAGGCATATGTGTTCCAAGAGAAGGATTTTGGCGACATGCACACCTTTGTAAAGAGCAGCAAGAGGCTTCCTGAAGACCTGGCTTCCAAGCTTTTCTACCAAGTGGTATCTGCAGTGAACCACTGCCACCAGGTTGGCATTGTTTTGGGAGACCTCAAGCTTCGCAAATTCGTGTTCTCAGACGAGAAAAGGTGAGAGTTATAGTTAGTGTGTCTGTGTGAGAGTGTAAGAAAGCGGGAGGTTTTTTTTGGGCACGCCAGGTGCGGTACTGTGCCTCGTGCATCAATGCTGTGACATCAGCAGCGTTTTATTGAGTGAATGGTGTCAGTTCTAGTTTCATTCAGTTTTTGCTTCCTCACAGCAATGTGTCACGTTGCAGATGATTGGTGCTGCTTCCCTAAAGATTCAATGGAACAAACCTATTAACACTAATTTACTCATGTTTCTCTGTAAGAGGAACAAATGGTAATCCGACCTCTGAACCAGAGATTTTTCTGTAGAAAACGAGAATCCACTGAATTACGCAAGTTAATTATGTATTAAAAATAAAAGTGACTGAATTTAATTATTTTTATCCACAATCCCCAATGAAGAGAACATTGGAGCCTGCTGATCGATCTATATATATATATATATATATATATATATATATATATATACACACATACATACATACACACAAAGTATTTTTATTATTGTTATATGTATTTTATAATTTATCATATTTTTATAATTTTATAATTAAAAAAATATTTTCAACTTTTACTCTTATATATATTAACGTTTATTAAATATTATTTTTAGATTAAAACTATTTAGATTTTATTTTTAGATTAAAACTATAAAACTTGTATACATTTTAAAATTTAATATCTTATTAAATATTAGTTTATGTATTTTTAGATTAAATATTACTTATTTTTATAATGCTTCATATTAAGATAAATATGAAGCATTACTTTTTATATTTTAGCATAGATGCTTTAATTAGCATGCTGTGTTTCAGCTGCTAGACAGTAACGCTCACTTGGAAAAGTTAGGCTTCCAAAATAATTGTGTGTCAGATTAATCCAGTTTATACACATGGCTTGGGATTCCTGCATTTTGTTACATTACATCGTGTCTAAATGTTTTTGAATGCAAAAAAACATGTAAATTTCCCTTTAAAACGCATCTGTTTAGTGTCAACTCAACTCAAAACTCACCTAATTATACCGGGCTTCCATAAAACCAATTATTCTGTTGGGCAACCCACCAATTAGCCGATTTAGCAAATATGTTGTTTTTCACATCCCTCAATACATACAGTAGGTTTGCCATTCTGGGCCAACATTTTAACCCTGACCTTTGGGCATCGGTTTTGTTTGAGTGAATGTAAGCAGACAAGAACGTGTAAGAGGACGTAGTCACCCTTCTCTCATAGCAGCCAACGGGTGCAGCAAGATGAGTCATAGCAATGCACACAGAGGGGAAACTCACCATTCAGGATCATACCAACTCACTCGACACTCCACTCCTGAATACGGCACAACTCGTAGGTGAGGTGCGCCGGCTGTGGCCATTGCGACACTTACAGATTGGCGGTCTGGCCTGGCAGATGCATCTGTCTAGCGCAGACGTGACCAGGGCATGCTGACATTTGGTCAGACGAAAAGCGCAAAGCAGCGTTTGTGTTTTTTTTCACTTTGTTCGGCACCAAGGAGCGTAGTGACAGGTTATGCAAACCTGCTGTTCGTACACACTGTATCTTTCCGAATGCAATTTCCATAGCTAGAATAGCTTTTGCGAAATGCGGTAATGATGAGTGATGGATAAACAACAAAAAGGCCGAAACTGTGATAACGCTGAGATACGGTGTGTGATCGCATACACAAAGACGCTCATTGACCTGGAATGCGTCTGTAGTTAGATTGTGAAACACGCACACAAACAGGCTGGCTGGGCAGGGGCCGTTCATGCGTCACTGATGTAACAGCGCTGTTCGTGGGTAATAAGGCTCTGCCAGATGCCGTGAGCGTACGGCACAGGTGCAGGAAGAACACAGTGGACCTGCAGCACACCGCAGTGCACTCATTTGTCCTCAGTCTCTCTGTCTGTCACACACACACACACACACACACACAGGACTATGACTCATTCTCTCCACCTCTCTGGCAGAATGCTGTTGTGTCATCTGCAAACCCCCCCAATCTGAGGCTGATAGCCAGTGATGAAACACAATAGCATGCAGGGCAGCTCATGTTTTACTGAAAGGGATACCACAGACTCATTGGTCATCAAGTCTACCGTTAAAGTCCACAGGGATATTCCTAGAGTAGTAGGGGATTTGTTTCCTATTGGAAATTGAGCTAAACTTAGCCCAGACTTTACAAGAATACATTACAGAGCGCTTCGGAATGAGAGGAAGTGTGTTTATTTTGTGTGTGTGCGTTGTGGAAACTCTCGTGCATGCTTTTGTTTAAACGAAGGCCATAATTAGATGAGGATCTGTGCTTTATTTGTTGTAGTAGCGGCGTTTGAGGGTAAGAACTACTTAGAGCGGCTGTCTTTGCCGTGATTTACGTTCACAGCAATCTGTGAGCTCAACAAAAGGGATGGAGAGTTGTTTCAGCTCAGTGCACAATAAAGGAAGGCTTCAATACATCACTTTGTTTAGCAGGGGAAGAGGAAGATACTAAATCTATCATCGGCAGGCCCACATGAAATCTGTGCCCACAGAGTTCTGCAGAAAGCTATGCAGATTTCCATAGAGCTGGATCACCTGTCATTTACATCACCCCACAGCCGTGTTTTATACTGGCTTTTTTGATTGTGCTTTCAGATTGGTTACAAGTGTAACATAAGATTAACATACGGTATTTTACAGTGTTTAAGGCTGTTTGAAACTTGAACTTGCTTTTCAATGGCAGTTTATTAAGAGATTACCAGCTATGGAAATGCATAACAAGGGTTGTCAATTTTATTGATACCAATGAACAAATGAGGCCAAAAATGATAATCTTTTTGCAAAAAAAAAAAAAAAACCCTTCTAAAAAAATGTAGGCAGCTTAATATTGTAATCTATATAAAAAAAAAAAATTATCATTGAGCTAAAGCAAACTGTTAAAATATTATTTGGAAAATATTTAAAGGAGAATAAAGTATTATTTTTATCAAATCTAGTGAATGTAAAATAATCATTGCATCAATATCTTTATATTAATTTATAAATTCATGCATTAAATATGACAGCCTTAAAATACACTACTGTTCAGACATTTAAGACCAGTAAGATATTTTAAAATAAATAACCTACTTTTATTCAGCAATGATGGATTAAATTGATCTGAAGTGACAATAAAGATATTTCTATTTCGAATAAATACTGTTATTTTGAACTTTCAAAGAAAAAAGCTTTCCACAAAAATATCAAGTAGAACAACTATTTGATGATAATAAAAGCACTGATAATAATAAGAAAAATGTTTCTTGAGCAGCAAACCAGAATGATTTCTGAAGGATCATGTGACAATGAAGACTGAAATAATGATGCTTAAAATTCAGCTTTGCCATCACAGGAATAAATTATATTTTAAAATATATATTAAAATAGAAAAAGAGTTATTTTAAACTGTACTGTATTTCACAATTTTACTGCATTTTTGATCAATTTTTTTTCCAAAGCATTAAGAAATCTTACTTACTTTACCATATAAAGTAGTAACTTCAATTTGGAAAATTACACAAGTTTTACAAAAAAATGAAGTGTGGAAAATGTAAAATACGACCTGATCATTAGTGAAATGTAGCTGATTCTAAATGGACTGCATGAGCCAGTCATATGATTTTCTTAACAGCCAGAACACTAGAACTCTTCCATGGCTGTACTAAACATGATGTGTTTGTTTTAGGACCCAACTGAAATTAGAGGGTCTGGAGGACTGCCATATTCTGTGCGGAGAGGGCGACTCAGTGTTTGACACACACGGCTGCCCTGCGTACGTGAGTCCTGAGATTTTGAACGGTGGAGGGTGTTACTCAGGCAAGCAGGCGGACGCGTGGAGCCTCGGCGTCATGCTGTACACAATGCTGGTGGGCCGCTACCCTTTCCACGACCTCGACCCCGCAACCCTGTTCTCTAAGATTCGACGGGGCACATATTGCCTCCCCGATGGGCTGTCCCTAAGGGCACGCTGCCTACTTCGCAGTCTGCTGAGAAAGGACCCGGGCGAAAGACTGACCACAGCGGACGTCCTCATTCACCCGTGGTTCAACGGCAACATGCAGGACACGGGAAACGCAGAACAGCAAGTCAACCTCAGAGAACAGACAGTGCCCCAGATAGAAATGGAGCAGGACGAGGATCTTTTCTCCTGAGGAAACCAATATAGCTTGAATATGGACCAAAACTGTTGGTTATCTAGGTGTTTTGTTTTTATTATTTGGTTTCTTATATGGATTTTGTAATAGATTCAGAAGTATACACTCAGTGAATACTCACTCAAAGTACTGTATCATCTGTGTCAGGTTTAAGGACGGTGTGCACAACAGCCAGTGTATTTTGAAGTCGTTTGCTAGTGAACCATTCTTGTGCTGTATGAAGTGAATGAGACTGGGCATTATGGGTCATGTGATAATGAGAGAATGTGAGAATGTTGGCTTGGTGACTAACCTCGGCCTACGGGCCAGACCTGTGGCTTCAAGATTACTGTCAAAACGAAACATGTAGGTTGACTCACCAATTGAATACTGCGGTACCAAAGTTACATGTCTATTTTAATAGGAGGAGAATGAAACCTAGAGGAATCTGACACATACATAGAAGTGCAGCTTAAAAAATATAACGAAGAAACAATTATCAATGTATTTAATTTAAAAATAATTTCAATAGAAAAAATTTAAATACACATCAACTTAATTCGTGTTTAGAAATGTAGTTAAATATAACAATAGCTGATACATTGATAAATAGTATTTAAATGCAAATGTTTTTCTTTTAAAGCATTTAAAACAACAACTAATTGCTTTTCTTTATTCTTTACACATTGGCAGCCATTGTGCGTCAAAGGTGTGTATCCTAAAATTCTATCAAATTTCATTGGTTGCTGCCATTTATGAACTATCCAATGATATTTTCGAAGCTGACTAACAAAAGGATAAAGAAAGCAATTGGCAAATGCTTTATATATAAAGTTGAATTGTTTTACTATTTATATGAATAATTAAAAGAAATATTTTGTTGTGACATTTAAAATTTTAAACATTAATTAAATAAAATACTAGTAATTAAGTCTATATTTGTTCATTTTTAATAAATTGATCATTTAATTCTTCACTTAATTTTTAAGTGGCACTTCGTCTTACATGCTATAAGCTGTTTTAAATCACAGATACTGTGAGCTATTCTGACTTAAGCCTCTCAGAATTGCCAAACTGTACAGAAGAGCCGTTCAAAGGTTAAATGTCACTCATTGACCTTTTAGACTCTGTGACAACCAAGGGGCCACCGTTACATACAGATTCTTAAATGTTCAGGATGAGCTTCTTACAGACTGATACAAAGTGTTCATTTATTCTGCTGTATCCTGATCTCTCTAGTCCTTCTAGTCACGGTTTCCTTACTTGAATCCAAGTAACCTCATAAAAGCATGAGGCTTCAGTATGGCAGGCCAGTTCATACTGCGGGTAAGATATAAGATGACTCAACAGCTGGGCGTTGGTGTAACGAAGAGGAAAGGGCTATGAACCCAGATTAGTGTGCTCAGTATGACTACATATGCGTAGCTTTACTCTCACTTTAAAGAAAGGAGAACAGTACTACAATAGCACTACTCTAAGGGTAGAGCGTCCTATAAAGGTCTGTTTTCTGCTTCCCCTCGTGTTCGGGGTTGAGCGTTACCTCTGATTCCAAGCATAATGGTGGTATACGACGTTTATGGTTTCTGAAAGGCTCTTTATAAGTAAAGGCTGGAGGGTATGCAAAATGCCTGTCTCATGCATGCAACACATGGGGAAAGCTGACACGAGTGCACAGAGTTCATATTGCACTGTGAATTATGTATTTGTGACACAAACCTCAAGGCTTGACCGCGAGGGTTTAACGGTTAAAATTCATTGTACAAATGAGCATTTGTAAATATGTACATCTTAAGTGTGTGAACAAAACTGAATAAAGATTACTCTTTCTTATTTACATCTATGGTGCATTCTGTGAAATACATCAGTGCATTGCATGTAATTCCTTGTGGTTTCTTTTTACATTTCCAGACCATCAGAAATCACTAATAATTTTCTTAAAGTTGCAGGATGTCAATATATAACTCTGGTTTTAAAAAAGGGTGCTTAATGGAATAAGCACTTTAAGTGTACTACAAATTTTAAAAGTACATTTTATATTTTTTAAGTATATAGCCTGTACTTGCAGATAATATAATATGTAAGAAATCTGTTAATAACAGCGAATGGAATATAGTTTCTTACTCTTTGTATTTTTATATCAATATGATTCAAGATTATCCTATTCAAATCAATGTGATAAACGAGTTAAGTCAAAAGTAATCTAAAAGTAGTTCAATTATAGCCTATTACCTAAAATGTAATGTAATGGATTACGTTACTATTAGACATTTTTTCATGTTATTTGGAATCAGTAATGGATTACAATTTGTAAGTAATCTAGCCAGTTTCGCCCATATAATGATGAAGTAATAATACTTAAAGAGAGTATACTTTCATTACGGTTTTTTACACACTTCAGTGCACTTTTAAAAAATCTCACATTGTGCTCTTAAACACTTATTTTGATGTCCTGACTAAATATAATTTTAACTGCAGGGTTATTCAATATTAAATTTAAAATGAGTGTGCATTTTAAATGTACAAAATTGCAACTTCATTATTAAAAGTATTAAAATAAAATGTGTTTTTTTAAATGATTCAAATACATGATATACAAAATACAAAAAAAGCCGACTAAATTTCAGCTAATTGCATTTAATAGGCCTATAAACCTAAACTGTAACTATTTCATTGCAATTAAGATTATGAAAACATTAAATTTAGCTTGCACTTAAGCACATTATTTCTTAAAATTATGTTAAAGTGCACTTCTTTTTCACAAGGGAACTTAACCACTGGCAGCAGTAAAATGTCCTCTTGTGCTAAATTCAGGGCAGACTGAAAGAGAAAGCTTAATGTGCATTTTGACCTGAGAGTCAGGTAGCTCCGCCCTCTGTTATGACCTCACAGAGGCTTGCGTAAGCGGCTGATTGGGTATCAACAGAGTAGTTGGAGCGTCTCTTTTATTGGACGGCTGCCAGGGAGCGTTGCACGCCATGGATGCAATTGCCAAACATGTCAGAGCTGGCCTTGGGTGACGCTCTGATAAAAAGCGCCACTGTGCTTGCACTACCCATATTATCTTGACACTAGTCTCTCTGAGTGACATTATGAGTCACTACCAACTGTATGAAGTTGTCTCCAAATCAAAAGATGATGTGACGGGATAAGGTCATATTTAAGGGCCTGTTAGCAGCTTAGCTGTGATATGCAGTCAAGCTTTAGACATGATGATAGATAAAGGGGGTGTAAAGTGTCTCTGTAAGCAATTTGCGTCACAACATGTCAACTGCATCGACTATTAATCTGCTTCAAGTGAAGGTAATGCCATCAGCCATGAACTTAAGCCTCTAAAGACTTGATTTCAAGATTTACAAGAGCAAGAGCACTCCAGGAGCCATAATGATGCACAGCTTATTACTGTAGAGCATTTCATCTTTTGACAGAACCATTTAAACACAGATACTAAATCACACTTGCTGTTATTACTGTCAGTTATATTGCAGAGTCTACATTCCCACACATAAATAAGAAGCAGAAGTTCACATGATCAAAAAATAATCCAAACAAATTGTTTCGTATTGCATCATTTTGAAGATTTTCCATCTAAAACAACTATACAACACTAATTTCAAAAGTACACTAATTTGAGGTCAAGGGCTGGCAGGGTTACCATAGTTGAGTTCAAGCCATTTTTAAGCATATTTGTGTTTAGTTCACACCATTTTAATCATATTTGTATACTATTATATACTTATCAGTTTTTTGAATTAGATTTTATGTTTATATTTTCAGTATTCATTTAATTTTAGTTTACATTTTAGTAATTGTTATGCTTTTGTCATTTGTTTTCTTTTTGAAAACATTTTTATTTAGCTTTCATTTATTTTTATTTCAGTTTTTAGTTTTAGGAATTTACTTAAACTTATTTCAGTTAGTTGCAAGGGCAACATTTCAAATTTTCATAAGTTTTATTTTTTTCATCTAATATTTAGGCTATATTTAGTTAACAACAACAACTCTGTCGACCATGGTTTATACAGATTTCCACATATCCGTAATAAAGCAAAAGTAAGGGCAAATATTTACTAGAATCTCTTTGAGGCCAACCATTCATATTTGATTATTAGTGTTATGTCACACTCATGTGGAGAGGTTTGGTACTGCAACAATGACGTTTTCCAAAGAAAAACATGTATTCCTGGAAAACAGGGACATTATTAAATTGGACAAAGAAAGGCAAAATCACTAGAATTCACAGAATAATTCAAGCATGCTTCAGATAACGCATTTCCATATGTGCTATAATACACAAAAGCCTGCAGTTCTTATTATGCATGACAATTATTAACCACCAGAGGCCAGTATTTCAGCAAAAGCTGATAAAGTTGTTGTCAGGCCTGTTGAACAACAGATGGTTTGATGGTTCTCCATGCTAAGTGCAAGCATCTGTTTCACGGTCTGTCTCAGTATGTAAGCTACATAAGAGCTCAAAACATTCTGCCGTTCACTCACACAAAATGAGACGCTTTACCCTGTAAACTGGCATCTAAGGAAATCATGGATCTCCTGTCAATTTTAATAGCTTGCTAAATATAGATCACCGTAATTATGACTCACAGGGTTATAAATTAAAAAAAAATAGCAAACGCTAGGTGTGCATCTAATCTTACACGCCATATTTCTCACAAACATACTAGGATGTTACCACAAACGTGACATTACGAGCAGACTTGTCAGTTATTTTAGTGAAGTACCTGTATTTGCCTAATCGAACTTCAGGTGTGCTTCAAATGGCCTCTCACCGCGTGCTCATATCAGACATACTGAAGTAGTTCCTTTAAGTCAGTACGACTACGAAACCGTCAAAGTTTAAACGTTTTTAGCATATGGTTGATTGACAGGTAAGGGGCGGTGCGTTCAAAACGCGCTCGACCACATGTTTACACTAATGCAATGTGGTCTCAAGTGTTTTCCGAATGTGAACGAAAGTGAAAAACCTCAAAACATTTTGTACCCCGCCCATTTGCACTAAGGCCTAGTATTGTTGGGATTCAACTTAATAAACAAAATCGATGCTTATCAGAAGAACACCCAACCACTTGGAATGCTTTAGCTAGCAACTTTTGGGGAAGTTTTCAGGCCAACTTATAATGACAAAGTTTTGTAGAGACAAAAAATCTTGAGGTAGAGGTTTTAAAAAAGCTATTTTCTGTCCTTGCGGCGTTTCCTCAGGATTTTTATCTTTTTCTGCTTTGTACAGGATATGATTCAGGTTTGAACCAGCTTCCTTAACATTTCAAAAGGCTTTTGTCTCCTGCAAGTGACAAATAACATGGGGAATGTTGCAACAAATCTGAGAGAGAGCTAATCTTTTAATAATCGCACTATGGTGTTCTGAATGCGAACTGCAGTAGGCTTGCTCTCCCTCATGAGATCACGGGTTTGTCAGAGCTCTGTTGGCTGGGTTATATCATAACCCCTCCTGATGGAAGTGAAACTTTCAGAGGAGCCATAATTTCGAAACTGCTCAGACAGATGACGCTTGAGTCACACTCATCATTTTATTACCGCTCTCTCTAAATGTCATGTTCATTCCTGCTCAGTCATTCATCAGCCATCACATCTGTTAATAGATCTGCTGGAAATCATGCAGTCTGTACATCACTGAGATGGTAACACTAAACAGAGAAGCTACTTGTTGAGCCTGTTTTCACTCACAACATCGACTGGTTTTATATTAACAGTGAATTATTATAGCAAATTTAAGATAATATGAAGGTTAAAATAAACATAATAGGTTAAAAAGAGTTAGAAGGAACATATTTTTGATTTGGTGTTGATGAAGGACTATTTGAATGTCTCTAATGGGACTGAAAGGGCATTTAAAGCAACAAAGAAAAAAAATCTTATTGAAATTCCGTTGATGTAACTTAATTGCTTTATGTGTAACCAGTCTACAAAAAGCACATTTTTTAGTGAATAAACATTGGGAAATTGATGTTTATCTCAGGGATGTATGCTATTAGCACTTGAGAGGGTGAAATTATGTACAGTTTTATTAGCAAGAAAACAGTGTGTGGTCGTAACATGTTATTCTTTCAAATAAAATTCAAAAAGAGAGAATGTTTTTTTTAATATTTAAAGAGGGTCACAAGGAGCACTAAAGCAGAAACACGCTGTAGCATAAAGATATAAAAGTTTTCCTTGTTAGGCAGTAGTAACTTTCAAAAATATTGCTGTTTTATTCAAATAGTGTGCTCTTTATCGAGAGTAAATTGGACATGTTGGATGTATTGAATGTGACACAGTGGAGCAAGAGGCCTAAGTAGCTTATCTTCCAGGCTCCATCAGCAAATACCCAATCAGCATTTTTGAAAAAAAAAACAACCCAAAATAGCCAGAAAGATTAATTCTAATCAGACTTACACCACATTGTGAGAGGCTTAGCTGCACTTTCCAAAAATTGACCATTATATCCAAGCGCACAGGCCGCTTTTGGTAAGGAAGCTGTGCGTTTTTTGGTGTAAAAATTAGTTAACGCCCAGCCTTCTGTAAAGCCACAGAAGAGAAAATCTTGGCTTGAGCAACAAGATTAGATTCTCAGCACATAACACCTATTGTGTTCGCTTCAAATCCCACAGATCAGCCATCTCATTGGCAGCCTTGCTGGTTGTTCTCCCCATACGACTACGGGGATGGGATGTGTTAACAAGAATATAAATAAACTCTGGTTGAAAAAAGTAACTATAAAGAAACAATGGGGTTATAAATTTAAAGTGAGGAAGTTCCTTGCCATTATGTAGGCCTATAGTGTTATACCAAACAATTTCCTTGTGAAAATTCTACAGCTGTCAAAAAATCAATATACTTGATCAATAGTAATGTTGGTGTATGGGTATTTAAACTAGAACACATTTTGGCCTTTTTTTTTACCTTCACTAGTTTATTTTAAAGGATCTTTATGCAATGTCTTTGGGTCAACTTCTTCTGTCAGTATTTTGGGTCAATATTTAATACATAAACATAACATATTTTTCATAAATATATACATGCATGTGTTTGTATTTATATATACATAATAAATATACGCAGTACACACACATATATTATGTAAACAAAAACTTTTATTTTGGATGTGATTAATCACGATTAATCATTTGAGAGCACTAATTAAAATGCATTTTTGAACCATGTATTTTACATATAGCTTATAAATTTGTAAGAAAAAAAGGAAGGATGTAACATACCTTCAAGGTTGCCCAACCTTTTGTTTTTATGTGCTTTAACACCTCCACTCCCTGCTGTCATGTTACAAATTAATTTTTAAACATGCAAATGCACCATGTCATTTCCTAATTAACATGAGCTCATAAAAGCATTTAACACTGCAGGATATCTCAACATCCCAAAAAATAAATAAATAATAATAATAAAAAATTATTGTCAACTACTTGTATGTATGCAGTGTGTATATTTACATATGCATCTGGCAAATGTCTTCCAACCGAAGCAATTCACAAAGACCGCAGGAGTGAGTCAGCACATTGTTTTAATGATGAGAAAAAAAGTTTTGTTCCATTATTATGTCAGGGAGAATGCAAAAACCTTAGATTAACTTCTCCACCCACACAGAAAAACCTTGCTTTGCCTTTTTATTGTTGCTCTTTTAAATTACAGTGTCTTGCAAAATCTTTCAAGGGAACAAGAAGGACTTTCAAAATTTTAGTTTCAACTTTTTGTGACACTGTGCACTTCTAAACCCGTTTTAAACTCCTTGCAAAGTGCACAAGCATACGTTATCGGCCCATATAAGGTGTTTAATGTTAGCTACCCCATTCTTGTGGTTGATTTCAGGGTGTTATGCACAACTCCCTCCACCCACCACCGAAACCATGAACTGTCATTCTGATGCTGTAGTGGACTGTGAACTAGAGTATGATGAAAGGCCATTTGCCCTATAAATGCAATGAAGGACATTACATTATCAGAAACCAAAGAATGTTTTATAAAAATGGACAAAACATTCAGAGGCTGCATTAAAAGCCGTGACCCGTACAGATGTGTAACAGCGTGAGATTCACGTGTCAGCGGGTGAAGTAAAGGAAGAGAGTGGTATGCATGACCTCCTGCTGGAGAAGCTGGGCTACTTTAATTACATTTCAGCAGTGCTGCTTTTCAGAGGCACAGACCATGGTTCTGATCATCTCCTTCTGATTATTAGACCTTTGTAGAGACTCTGTGTGCTGTCAGGCTGTAATTATAAGAAGCTCAGATAGCTTTTTACATGTCAGTGCTTTACACAAAGCAGTCCCGGAGATCTACTGGCATTAAGAGAAGAAAAAAAATTGATGAGAACTGCATCAGCTATGTAATTGAAGACAAATAAGGTAAACATGTATTTCTTATTTCAATTATAACTATTCCGGTGTTTCTTTTATCTTGCATTAACTTGCATTGACTCTCAACATCAACATTAATTTCAACTGCATGGAATGAATGTAAAATTGTGTTAAATGTCATGGTGCGGGGAGCAAATTGCTTATTAACTGCACCATAAAAAGCACAGTGTGAAGACTGTATAAAGAAATGCCATGAAAGTGTGAGATATATTAAAGTTCACCCCAAAATTAAAATTCTGCCATCATTTACTCACCTTCATGTCATTCCAAACCCATAGGATTCTTGTGCAACACAAATTAAATCAAAAATACAAATTAAACCATTAAAGTAAAAAAAATTTGAAAATTTGCTGAAAATGTACTCACCCTAAGGCCATCCAAGATATAGATGAATTTGTTTCTTCATCTGAACAGATTTAGTGAAATTTAGGATTACAGCACTTGCTCACACATGGATCCTCTGCAGTGAATGGGTCCCGTCAGAATGAGATTCCAAACAGCAGATAAAAACATCACAGTAATCCACAAGTAATCCACATGACTCCAGTCCATCAATTAACATCTTGTCAAGTAAACATCTGTCTGTATTTAAGAAACAAATCTTTCATTAAGGCATTTTAACTTTATAATGTCACTTCTGGCCAAAATATGAGACCATAATCAATAATAACCCTTCCTCTAATAAGTCCATCCTGTATTGACCTCTCACATCAAAATCCACCAACATACTTGTTTAGAACAGTTTCTCCTTCCTTGTAAATTGTGCTTATCATGTGGACTACTTGTGGATTATTGTGATGTTTTTATCAGCTGTTTGGACGCTCATTCTGACGGCACCCATTCACTGCAGAGGATCCATTGGTGAGCAAGTGATGTAATGCTAAATTTCTCCAGATCTGTTCAGATGAAGAAACAAACAGATTTACTTTTTGGCCTGAGGGTGAGTACATTTTCTGCAAATTTTCATTTTAGGGTGATCTATTCCTTTAAGTAGTCCATATGGCTCGTGCGCTATATTCTAATTCTTCTGAAGTCATGCGATAGCTTCATGTGAGGATCAGACTAAAAATATGCACACATGAAAGAGATTAAACAGTTGTGGCAGAGGGTAAGCTATTCAGGGAATGACAGATTTTAATTGTTCCTCTGTTATCATACGGCTTTAGTACACTTACAGTACAGAGCATGACCTGTTTAGACCACTTTGGCTGGGTTTTGGAAACCTGACAGCCCCTGGTCCCCATTCACATACTGAATGGCAAAAAAAACAGCTTAGACTTTCTGCCACACATACAGGTCATAAAGGGTTTGGAACGGCTTGAGGGTAAATAATGACAGAATCTTTATATTTGAGTGAACCATCTCTTTAAGTACTGAGGAAAGTTGGTTAGAAGTGGATTGGCCTTATTGAGTTCAAAGATAAAAGGATCTTTTTAGAGAATGGGAGAGTGAGAACTTCTTTATGTGACTCATCCTTTCAGCCAGAAGCAGCTATGCTATAAAAAAGGCTTAACACAAGCAAATATACAGCCATGAAGCTGTGATATAAATAAATCTTATTCATTTTCTCATGTTGTAAAGAAATATCCAAAATCAGCCAAGCTTATGGAACATGAGACTTTCTGTTTGTTAGTTATTTGTTATTTATACAGTCCCGTGAAAAGGTTTTTACCCCTTCCTGTTTTTTAATTTTTTTGCATATTTGTCACATTTAAAAGATTCAGATCATCAATCAAATTTTAATATTACACAAAGATAATGCAAGTAAATACAAAATGCAGTTTTTAAAAGATGCTTTCATTTATTAAGGGAAAAAAGCTGTCCAAACCTACCTGGCCCTACGTGAAAAATTGAAAAATTAATTGCCCCCTCCTGTTAAATCATGAAAGAACTGTGATTAACCACATTATTTTAGAAAGCTGTGTTAAATTTCACTAGCCAAAACCAGGCCTGATAGCTGCCAGACCTGTTGAATCAGAAATCACTTAAATAGAACCTGTCTGACAAAGTAAAGCATGCTTAAAGAGCAACACATGCCGCGATCTAAAGAAATTCAAGAACAGATGAGAAATAAAATAGTTGACATGTATCAGTCTGGAAAGGGTTATAAATCCATTTCTAAGGCTTCGGGACTTCAGCGAACCACGCTCACAGCCATTATCCACAAATGGAGAGAACTTGTAACAGTGGTGAACCTTCCCAGGAGTGGCCGGCCTAGCAAAATTACTCCAAGAGCGCAGTGACGACTCATCCAGGAGGTCATAAAAGAACCTATAACAACATCTAAAGAACTGCAGGCCTCACTTGCCTCAATTAAGGTCAGTGTTCATATGATTCAACAATAAGAAAGAGACTGGGCAAAAACAGCATCCATGGGAGAGTTCCAAAGCAAAAGCAACTGCTGACCAAAAAGAACACAAAGGTTCGTCTCACATTTGTCAAAAAATATCTTGATTATCCCCAAGACTTCTGGGCAAATATTCTGTGGACTGATGAGACAAAAGTTGAACTTTTGTAAGGTGCGTGTCCCGTTACATCTGGTGTAAAACCAACACAGCATTTCATAAAAAGAACATCACACCAACAGTCAAACATGGTGGTGGTAGTGTGATGGTCTGGGGCTGCTTTGCAGCTTCAGGACCTGGATGACTTGCCATAACTGATGGAAGCGTGAATTCTGCACTCTATCAGAAAATCCTGAAGGAGAATGTCCAGCCATCAGCTTGTGACCTCAAGCTCAAGCGCACTTGGGTTACACAGCAGGACCATGATCCCAAACACACTAGCAAGTCCACCTCTGAATGGCTCAAGAAAAACAAAATTAAAGTTTTGGAGTGGCCAAATCAAAGTCCGGACTTAAATCCGATTGAGATGCTGTGGCATGACCTTAAACATTCCTTTCATGCTTGAAAACTCTCCAATGTGGCTGAATTAAAACAATTCTGCAAAGAAGAGTGTGCCAAAATTCATCCACAGCGATGTGAAAGACTCATTGGCAGTTATCGCAAACGCTTGATTGCAGTTGTTGCTGCAAAGGGTGGCACAACCAGTTATTAGATTTAGGGGGCAATTACTTTTTCACGTAGTGCCAGGCAGGTGTGGGCAGCTTTTTTCCCTTAATAAATGAAATCATTATTTCAAAACTGCATTTTGTATTTACTCGGGTTATCTTTGTGTAATATTAAAATTTGTTTGATGATCTGAATAATTCAAGTGTGACAAATATGCAAAAAATAAAAAACAGGAAGGGGCAAAAACTTTATCACACCACTGTATGTATCTATAGATGATGATCTGTTGCAGTGCTTGTGCCAATTCTTGCTCATCTAGATTACCCTCTTATGTCTATGTATCTTTCAACTGGACCACAGCGCGCAGCAGGTGTTCACTGATGTCCAGCAGTGTCCAAAGCTCCGTATCCCACAATTCCCTTCACCTGTGTCGACTGAAGGTCCTTCACCCTCTGGGTGAACAGGAGGCTTCAAACAGCTGCTGCAGAGCTTTGAGTGGATCACTCTCATCTCTGTCTCCAAGTTGGCATCAAACTGAAAGGTGCTTCACACTTCCCATCTCCTCAGGGCAAATACTGTTATGGACTATAAATCCAGGTTTTGCAACAGTATGAATAAAAACTATTCATATTCCAAGACTTTATTGTTTGAATATAACTTGATAGACTTCAAGTAGATGGTGTCAGTTCTCCTCAAGTTAACAGAGGAACCACAGGTGTTTTAATTCTTCTCATTAACTATGAACTTATCATTTATTGTCCAAATACGTTTAGTCTTTGCTTTGAACAGTACAGTATTTGTGCTGTTCAATAATTTACCTAATACATTTTTTGTTTGTATTTAATATTTTGTTATCTATTGCTTTGCCATTTATTGATGTGTATTCAAATTTTAATCCTGTAGACTAATTTGTCCACTAACAATATCCAGCAGTGGACATATAGCACATTTATCTGAAATTATATATTGTGTTTAGCATATTTAATATATCTTTCTGTGGTTAAAATAATAGTGGTGGAAATGAATTTTTAACATTTTTGGAAACAAAATGGCTTATAAGTTTGTCTTGCTAAAACTAAGTTAGAATTTTGTGTATCCTAAATACATGCAAATAAATAATATTCTAACACTTATTTACATAATTTAAAAAAAATAACACTTGACTGGGAATGACGCTGTCACGGTGCACACACGAGGGAGGACACAGGAACACGGAGATAACTCAAATCATAGTCTTTAATGGACATCAGGGCAGGACAAGGCAAGACAGGAACACCAGGGAGTAACGAGTAGACCAGACAACACGAAACAGAACGGGCATGAACTAATATACACACGCTAATTAGACAAACACAGCTGGAACAATTAACTAATAATCACATTAAACAGGGACAGGAAACAAACCAAATATGGACACAAGAGGCAGGGACACATGACACACACGACAGAACCCTGACAGACGCACAGTAAACATATTAAAATCTATATCTAAAGGGCATCTGAAAGGTAGATAAAATAATGAAGGCCTGGTAAAAAGTTTCCAAAATAGTTTTAATGTGATGTTTATATAACAAAAAGAAAAAAAAAGTCTGTGAGTGTTAATAAAATTTAAACGCCCTGGGACATTAAAATTCTTGAAGTAAAGAAACACACTTATATATCTGTACGTGTCATTTATAAGTAATACTCTTTGGGACCACTGCATGTCTACACTGATACTAAAAGTGATACATCTTGAACAGATGCCTTCGGTATCACTCCTGACAGTAATATCAAACAGACTGTTCTTTCAACAAAGCTAAATGGCTTTCTGAAGCCCCCCCAGCATCGTTCTGTTTCTTTAGACAAGAGTGTTATGCTAGTTGATATTAGACTTGATATTAGATATCAAGTTTTATGGTTTCCCCAACATGAGTTTCTTTGACATTACTGGGCACATGGAGGAGGCTGGGATGTGAAATTAACGTTCCGCTCTGATAGCTCTGACCCTGAGCTTGCTGTATTCAGTGCTCCAAATATTGATGTACTTAAAATGCATCCGAGGCAATCACCGATGGGCACCAGTAAGGCGCTGTGAATGAATCATTCAGGCAGCCCATGGGAAAGTGAACAGGAGCAGTGATCATTCAGGCCTTACCTGCAGAACCAGCAACGAATGAAATCAAATTGGAAGAGATTTTGCATTTGGTATAACCGAGGAATGTATGATTCAGCGTTTGGTGTTCGTCACAGTGGCTCCTGGAGTTCTCTTCACAATACTGATCAAAGGAAATTGGCCTGCCCTGCAGGTATTCTGCAGTACTAGCTCTAGCGTTCTTCTGAGTATTCAGAAAGTAACATGACAGCTATCAAAACAGTCAGACAGGGTAAACAGTGAAAGTAGCTTGCACATTGTTTGGTGGTAGGCGTGATATTAAGTGTCTTGTTTGCTCAGGGAAATAAAATCTTCCCAGAATGAATTTGGACACTAATTTCAATGCATTTGATAAACCAAATGGCATCTGCAAACAAATGATGCTAGACCATTTCTCAGAACCAAACATATTCTAATTATTTTTAACCATCTGGTCCCAGGATCATTTTTAGTGGATGAAGTCAGTTCCCTTGAAGTCCTAGGAAAGTAAACACAGGTGTGGTTCATCACATTAACAATAAATAGAATCCACTCTGAAAACTTTAAAATTTTATTTTAAAACAGAGAAGCTAAGGTCCCACTTCATATTAGGTGGCCTTATGTACTTACATTTAAATTAATCATTTGATACAATGCACTTATTGTGTACATACATGTGTTTACTTTGATATGTAGTTACATCTGTAATTACATTTATAATTACACTGCTGACCCATCCCTTACACCTACCCATACCACCAATCCTGTCCCTAACCTTACCTGAATAGCAGTAAAAGTGTTTTGCAATACAATATGACCACAATAAGTACACTGTACTTATTTTTGATGCAAGTACATAGTAGTTAAGGCCACCTAATTTAAAGTGTGAACAAAGCTAGTTCTGTTTTTTTTTATTGTTTGAATCACTCAGCTTGTTTTTGTGCAGTAACTCTTTCTGCAGGTTACATCATTACACTAGTAGGAGGCAACAAGAAACTATCTTTGAGTGAGTCAGCGAATCAATAATTCAGCTTTTTCCGTTAAAAACATTGATTAATTCAGCAATGAAAGCAGCGACTGTTTTTATGAATGAGTCATTGAATCATTCATTTAATTGGTTCGTTCAAAAACAGTGATTCATTCAGGAAGGAAACGTCACTACTGTGTATTGCTCACACCATTATAGATTGGGAACATTCCACAGTGTGGTCAAGACTATTTACACCAGGGATGATAACTATAACTCAAAAGTTTTAATAATAGTTTTAATTCTATGAGAATAGACCATTGGAAATACTGTAGACAACATAGTTACATCACTTTGCATGCGCACTTTGGCGGCAGTGGAGGAAAACAGGCGAGATGGATATAAAAAAGTCTTTCTTGTGTCTTACCGTCAAAATCAGAATGCAAAAAAGATTGTCTTTATTTTGATATAATACCATCCGTCGAAGATGGCCTTTGAAGCTAAATACAGACGATTATGGTTGCGAGCCATTAAACAGACGACCCTATCCCGCAATGATTAGCATACTACAGTGTGAATTTGACGTAAACAATAGATCATTATATTTACCTATGCAGTTTATAGAGGGCATAATGTATTAGCCCTCCAGTTACAGCATGAAATAATATTTAAGGGGTGTTTACATGACACCTTTTTCAACTAAAAATGGAAAACTTTTTATAACACTCATTTAGCAACATGACATTGGAGTTTTGGGGGCCTAAAAACTGCCTCCTTCTGCCACCATGTAGGCTCTGCCCACAAAACATGTCATGGCTTTTTACAAACACCAAAATGCTCTAAAGGGAAGTTCACAGCACAGTTATAAAGACAATGACACACAGGAACAACATTGTTGGAATCTCTTTCAGAACAATTTTTTCAGCTGATGAACAATAAAAACATTGGCAGCCAATCAGAATCCACCCCACTGTAAAGAACTTGAGCATTTAAAGTGGAAGACAATACAACTGCAACCCACTTCTAATAAACAGAACGTTGTTGTCCGTTGATGTGGACACTAATATAGTTATTGTTACAGTTATCTTTATAGTTACTGTTTTTGCTGTGAATGGACCTTTAGAGAGGTTAATTTGACTTCATTTGGACCTTTTTTCATTTGGAGGAACAATTAGACGACGTAACTGTCAATACTGTGTCTAAATATAAGTTGCTCAATAATAACATCTTGTTTATTGAACTGTTGTAGGCCTGTAAAAGCAATATCACACTGTGCTGCTGGTTTGAACGTTCAGCAGGACTGTGATTAGCTGATGTACAGACATTCTTGTGATATTGCTTAGGCTTAATTGAAAAGCCAAATTTAAAATTACATAGATGCACACTGGAAAAAGCTCTCTCAGTGACTGATATAGCTTAACATTTGATTCAAGCACTCATTTTAACAGTGTTCAAACACGCAGACAGCATCATTTATGCGGCTCCTTCATTCATTCTGTTATTGAAGCAAGTGTTAAACAAGTGACTAAGAAACAAGCTGTGGAGGGAGAATATGCTCCAATTTATTGGAACCATGTAATTAAATGCAAAGCAGATTACCCAGTGAATTCATACACCAGTGAAGGCTTGATTAGAGCCTGGAGTATGTGACTATTGGCGTTTCTCCACAGCCAAAATAAAGCTTTTTCACTCATATTCTCAGATGTTTGGTGTCAGACAGGTTTTTGTATCTTGGCAACCATTTAATCTCCCCTTAAGCACAGCGGCGTCTAAATGGGCCTCATTTCCCAGCAAACTACTCTTAGGTATTGTCGTGTCAAATGTTGTTATGGCTGCTAAGCCTGAGTAATGTCAAGAGTGTGTGTGCGTGTGTGTAAACATCAAATAACAATTAAATCACTTAAAGCTTTTACTTCAAGTTAATGGGATAGTTCACCAAACATAAAAATACTGTCATCATCACTCACCCTCATTTCTTCTTTCAAAGAAGCAATAAAGTTGGCATGAAATGAAAGTTCACCCTATTTGTTTTCTAAACGCATATTATAGGTCTTACTGTGAACAATTCATCTGTGCATACAGTTTGTTTTATTTAAAAAAAAAAATATTCTGACCTTGTAATATCAAACCTGGTGAAAATGACAGACTTCCCTTTGGTGATGGACTTCTCCAATCAATTAGTCATGTTCATGTTCATGTTCATGTTCATCTGCATCCACAAGTCCACATCTCAAAATGTATTAGTTTTTTGATAATCTATTACACTCGGATCTGTTACACTTCTGTTTCATCTTGACTTTAAAGAATGTTTTACAAAAGCATAAAAGTGCCATAAGGTTTTAAAGGGACAAAGAATGTAACTCATGCTATATCCCAAGACCACTGAAGCCTTATCATAGCGTTGTATCAGGAACAGACTGAAATTTTAAATTTAATTTGAATTAAATTTTTAATTTAAATTGTTTATAATTTATAATATTTTTAATAACTTAAGAAGTCCTTTTAATTATTTTTTTTTATAATTCATAATCATTTTTAATAATTCAAGAAGTCCTTTTTTCTCAAAATTGTTCCATCTGCCATTAGTCAAATTTCATTTGCATATGCATTTACTGAAACTTGTATGATCAAAATGCCAGTTTAGAAAAAAGAAAGAAAAAAAAACACCACTGATTGTCTCTGGTGTCTCATAACCAAATGTGATGTGCAAAGTTTGAATAATTTTTTTTATTATTTTATATATTTTCAAGATTTTTTTTCTTTTTTCTTTTGAGCTTGACTTTCCCTCATCCTTTCTAAATATATTCCTTTGGATATATATTATTTTGGAACAACATGAGAAAAAAATAATGTAACTTATCACAGAATTATTATTATTATTATTATTAGTGCAGTAAATTTGACCATTGTCTTGTTTTGTAACAGATAAAACCTAAAATGAATAATATTATCTGTTTGTAACAGGTAAAGTAGTTACAAATAATGAAGCTCTTCTCTGTTGCTTTGTTCCAATAAGAAATCTTTTGTTTGTAAGTGCTATAATTGTCTTCACTCAAGTCTATCAAATTTACCATTACTATGAATATAAGATGATGCATGAAAAATGTCATACAGGATGTTGTTCCTATTTCCCACGCGCATCTTTTGCATTTCATGCTGAGTTCGAAACCCACTTAGTGGCCTCCATCGGCCTTGTTTAAATGCACTCACGTTCACAGTCCTCTGGAGTTGAGCAGAACACATTTACTACCAATTACCTTCCTCAAGTCATTTACTTTTCTGACATAAAACTTTTAACTCACTCACCGTTGGGTCCTCTTAGCAGTAAAGGTGTAGTATTATGAATGATGGAGGTTTGGGCTGGAGGAGCTTTTATGAGTCAGACAGGAGAAGTGAGAGAGCTGTAATGACAGATAAGGCCAGTCCTCCACAGCACTTATCTGCATGATGCAGACCTCAAGACGCCCTCTTCTCTTAAAAGTATTAATGCATAACCAATCCCTGTCTCAACACACAGAAAAAAGCGTTGATTATTCCCAACACATTTAAGCTCTCTCGCAAATACATTAGGCTGTTGTTCAAAAGCACTCAATTGATCAGAAAGTAATGTGCAGTGGCTAGGGATGTGCAAAACTACATATATTTTCTTAATCGACATGTCAGTGGGTTTCCTGAATGACTAGCTGACAACGAGATCTTAAGAAAGGTTTGTATAATCAAGGAAGTCCATAATAGAGCTCAACAGTCTGTTCTGGAAGGAAAATCCCATTCGTTTTGTCCATAGAGAAATTGATTTTAAAATAATTGTGTGTAAACCTTTCAAACTGACCTATTATGAGATCCAAGGTTCTTAATTGATGGAATATGCTTCTCTTGAAGCCATTAGTAAGTGTTCTTTCAATCTCATTTTTTAAAAATCACATTTAATAGCCAAATCCCAGGTGACCAACTACAGTACCGATGAATGCTGAAGAGACAGATCCATCAATCAATAAACTGTAGTAAGCAAATCATGACACCCCCACTCCCATGAAGCATTGCACACATATTTGAATCCTGAAAAAAATGTACTCAACTGTTACTGATATTGATAATAATGATAATAAATGTTTCTGAACAGCAAATCAACATATTAGAATGACTTCTAAAGGATCATGTGACATTATATTTTAAAATGTATTCAAATAGAAAGCAGTTCTTTTAAATAGTAAAAATATTTTGCTGTAGGCCTATTTTGGATCAAATAAATGCAGGCTTGATGATCAGAAGAGTATTCTTTAGAAAACATTACTGTTCAAAAACTTTTGACTGGTAGTGTAGCTTTTAGTCATGTCCTAATGTCCTTTATCGTTGCATTAAAAATTATTAAATGAAGTACAGCTAAACAATAATTTAATAAATATGTGAATAAGGTATTCTGACATTATCTCCACACATTATCCTAATTGTAAACTGTTATCTACATCATGAAATATTTAATGCATCTGATCACAATCCTGACAAAGGCACCTGATATGATTGATATGCTAATGTCTTGTATTTTCAGACATGTCATGCTTGTCTCATAAAAGAGAAAAATCAACATTAATCAAATTAGCATAAGGCGCTGCGTCTATCAGCACCACATGCAGTGACTTTTGTGCGCCCAGTGTTATGATGCTGCCCGGCATCACAATGAGGCCCTGGAATTTCCATTGCTTTGATTGAGCCAGCAGGTACTCAAGCTAAGAGTGATCCAAATACACCCGTGTGAGTTCATTAGAATACATATCCAGAATGAAAATATAACTCATGGTCTGGATGATTGATGGGTGTGTTTGGCATTTTTATGTCACCTTATTCCGCTTCGGGCCATTTATTAATTATCACCAGCTTTAGAAGTAATTTAATCCTTTAAATTCAGTGTCATTAGGCTGTTTAAACAGCAGTTCTGAAGGACAAACTCTGAAACCTTTAAAAGCTTTCTAGAACATATTGGCACTCTTTCATACGTCTAGGACCGAATTCAATCTACCTTTATAAAAAATGTATTGATGTGGTTTTCTGAGACAGGGGAAAACAATATTTCATGAGTCCAGCAGTGTTTTCCATGTTCTTCTATGATAGCTTTTATGTTGCCGATCAAATACGGTTTTCTTCTGGAGAAATAAGATAAATAATCAAACAGGCTTTCCTCTAGGATGTTCAAAGCAGAACACAGACAGTGGGTAAAAGTTAATTTTACTACATAGCCTGACAAAATTGCTTCATGACATTTTTGTCTTTCATGTGGAAGAACAATGGTAACTAAATACAAGATAAAATATAAGCACTAAATTTACCAGTTTGTATTTTCAAAGTAATAATAATAATGATAATAATAAAACACAAGATAAAATAAGCACTAAATGAACTAAACAGATTTCACCTGGTAGTTATTATATATTTTTAACACCTAACTCAAATCTTTTAAAGTATTTATTAGTTTAAATAAAATAGTAATTTAATTTATAATATAAAAATTTAAATAAATATTTTAGTTCTCTCTGAGCACAACACTTCACATTTTAATTAGTCAGTCAGTGACTATTTTCACGTCAAATATCTAGTTGCAATAATTAGTTCTTATAGAAAAGCTTGATGGGTCTTTATGTATTTCAAGGCCACTTGCCTTTAAATTGTCTCTTTTAGGACATAGTAAAGAAGGATTAAAACATTCAGAACGGCCTTGCCTTATCTTTCTGATAACAGTCATTTTTCAAAATTACAAACCTTTTAAAAGAATAACTGTATGCACCTTCAATATTACAAGATGTTACTGTACTTACAGTGTTTTGTAATGGCTGAGAGGTCATTGTTTTAAAGGTAATACGATTTCTCTTTAGTGGTTTTTAAATGGATCTTTTAGGTTAACGAATTGCTCTCATACATTTCAAGTGACTCCATCCAGTGAACAAAAGGCAGCTGACAAATGTGCAAAAATAACTGATGACCATACACAATGCAATGCCATAAGGACATTACTGAATGTTCCTCATAAAGAAAAATCCAGAATCAGTATTTTTGAACAAACTGGCTGAATGAACAATTTAAATGACTCACTCATAAAGAAATTCACTTGTCGCCATGGCATGAATCAAAATCCATTACTTATATTTCTCCTTTAAACACTGTATTGTCTACTGAAAACTACTGAAAGCACAATTATACAATATTCTCCAATGCTGCTGACTGTGTGAGGTCTCAACTAAAGCAGTTGTTTAAAAAGGGTTTCAATTTAACGTTGAGATGAAGTTGGAGAAGTCTGTCAAAGCTTTGAACCATGATACAAGAAGACCGTCAAACTGAGAACAAGCTTCAGAGAAATGACCAAGAGGCAGGTTACAACCCCCAGAAGAAGAGCTGCAGGTCTTTTTGGCAGAAATAGTAAAAAACAGCCCGGATATTAACACACATACAGCACTTCACAGATCACGACTCTGAGAGTGGATAGAGGGAAGACACTTCTGACCAACATTAAATCATTCCTGGAGTTTGAGAACATCTAACACCTTCTGAGGAACAATTTGTGGACTGATGAGACTAAAATTGAGCTCTTTGTCCAGAGAGTGAGGTGTTATATGTGGCACAAACCAAATACACTTCACAGTACCATGCTGTGGAGATTTTCACCTTGGAGAACCTGCTTCAGTTAGCCAGAGATCCACATGGTGAAGATTGATTTTCCATCAGGACAATGACACAAAGCAGCACACAACAAAAAGGATAAAAAAAAAAAAGGGTGGCTTGGAACTGCTGCAGCTAGAGCCAGCCTGGAATCCAATCGGAAATGTTTGGTAGACTCAACAATTGCTGTCCACCGACGCTCTCGTCTAATATAGCAGAACTAATTTGCATTGAAGAACAAGTAAAAAAATCCTAATGTAAATGTGTGACATTCAAACAAACACAAGAAGATTAAATGGGAGTAGAAAGGTACCTTTGTAAGTGGGAAATATGTTTTTAATTTCAGAGACATCACTGTACTTCAATAAATATTTATTTTTGGTTCATAAATATGTTGTTGGGGGAGAAAATTTAATTGGAAATGAGGGGGGGGGTGCATTTTCTGCCAAAATAGTGCATTTAAACGCTTGTTTAATTATCTTGCTCTTCCCAAATCATATTTGGCTCATAAAATAAAACTCCCCCAAATATGACGTAAGCTGAAACAGACCTGAAACTACAGTACACACTGCAACTGCTTGCAACAAGAAGATTCATAAGTACAAGAAGTGACTGCAAGTAACTTCCTTCCTGCTCGTTACTGCAGTTAAAACTGAATTTGCTGTAGCCTTTTATGTCTTGTGAAAGAGAGGCCTTGTATAGTGTCACTACTGCAAGGGTTAAAAGGATGGTTGAGGCTTAATCTCACTGAAATATTAGCATAATTTAAACATGACTTGAAAAGGCATTTTGTAAAGCCCTAAGGATATCAGAGGTATATCATTAAAGGACACGCTCTTAACTTGCATGGTAATTTGCAAGAAAACTGTGACTACATTTATAATATTAATTAAATGTTATTATGAAAGGCTATCGAACGCTTCAGACATTACAGCATAAAGTGGATTTACATAATGACTCAGGTATGAAGAGTATGATAATGAGATAATGAGAAGCAAGGAAAAGATTTTGGTGTGGTTAAATAAGCATGTTTGACGAAGTTGATAAGCTATTTAAGCGCTGACAAATGAGCTTCACAAGTTCACCTCAACCCAGGTCATCTGAAGTAAAGGTCTGCCAGAAACCATGCAGCTATGATAAGGACACTGGGATTTTTGTCACTGGACTATACTTTTTAAATATTTTGGTTTATCTATGTATTAGAATGTTTATGCCGATAACTCTTTTTAAATTATTTATATTTTTCTTTCTTTCTTTCTTAATATTTTTTAAATTTAACTTAAGAGAATTTATGCAGCTACAATAATGACACTTGAATTTGATGACTGACACTTTTTAAATCATTTCAAATTTTTATTAATTTTATTTATTATTTATTTATTTAATTTGACTTTAATTTAGAGAATATGCAGCTACAATAAGGAAACTAGGATTTGATTAATGTCCCAGGACTACTCCTTTTAAATATTTAAATTGTTAATTTATTTATTTACTTATTTGGGAGCATATGCAGCTACAATAAGAAAACTGAGGTTCAACGGCTTAACTAATTTTTAATTTATTTCCATATTTCATTATGTATGTATTTATTTAATAAATTAGAGAATCTCTGCAGCAACAATAAGGACACTGGGATTTGATGAATGTTACATGAAATGATTTCAATTTTTCATTATTTATTTATTTATTTTAGATAATCTTCAGCTACACTGAAGACAATGGAATTTAATGAATGTGGGCTACTCTATTTAAATATTTATTTATGTATTTATTTATTAGGAAATTATGCAGCTACCAAAAGGACTTGATGAATGTAACATAATTGCTCATTTTTAATTATTTTGTTTGATTTAGAAAATCTAATCAGCGATGACAAACACACTTGGATTTGAAGGACATCACTGGACTACTTATTTAATTATTACTTATTTTAATGTTTAATTTTTTCAATTTTATTTTTCAATTTCTATTAATTAGAGAGTCTAGTTATAGGACACTGGGATTTGATGGCCATCACATGTCTACTTATTAAATTATTACTTTTATTATTATTATTTAGTTAGTTACTGTAATTTTTTAATTCGAGAATCTTTACGGCTATGAAAAGGACAAGGGGATTTGATTAATGTCACTGGTTAGAACTTTGCTAATGGTTAGAAAATTGCTTTCATTTTTAAATATTTCCATGGTATCCATGATCTATTATTATACTTGAGTAGTTCAAACCAACAGAACTGTTTAAGTAAGAGGTCAGTGTGTTGCCTAACCCCCGGAGGTTGCCATGGGTTCCCTCAGGAATTTCTCATACTAATTCTATTCAGCGTTTTTGCACAACAAACCAAAAACAGCTCTATGGCGGAAACTGCTAGCTATACACAGCTTAGCTGAAGGAACAGGGCAGAGACCTGCACTCACAGCACAAAGAGCAGTGTCACAGAGTCAGATCACATTCAAAACATCACCGACTAAGTGCTCATTAGGGGGCTGTTGTCTCAAGCTGGCAAGAGTGTTGGCTTTCCAATGATTCACAAAGACTGTCTTGTTGCCTTTGTGGGCAGCCATTACTCACTCACAGTATGGCAGTTGTAATTACTTCCCTGTTTCCCAGCATCCCGTGTTTACTCAGAGTGGCCCTGTGGCAGTGCGATTGGGCTCAAATCATAAAACACCCTTTGCTCCTGTAACAAAACACGTCATCTGCGGCATATCTCAAAGGCAGGGCTCCTGTTCAGAGAGATAAGTCACACCGAGTTTCTGTGACACTGTGTTTCGACCCTTCGGATTGTCTATGAATTTCAAATCTGACCACCTGATGTTTTCCCATAGGCAAAGTTTGAGGTCAAAGTCTAGTTTGGATGAAGCATTTGCTTCATGATCCCATGACTGAACGGCTATGAACTACCGCCTGTGGCATTTGTTAGGGCTCTTATTATAGAGTTTCGAAGCAGAGATTAATAAATTATTACTTACGTGGCATTTTATGCCTTGGCCCTCACTATATTTATTTAACCCAGTGTTAGCAAACTGTTGCTTTCAGCTTCTTTTCTACATCATCAAATTCAAATTCACACACTCAGAGAAAATTGTATTAAAATTCACAAGTGGGAGGACAATTAGAGGGTAAGCCAACTTTGGCAGCCTTGCAAATGAAAGTCGTGGAGAGTTTGCAGGGTATTGAAGAGGCTCAGGATTAAAGCATATTCTGAATATTAAAACACTACATCAAATGATTTCCATCAGATTTTTTAAAACAAGCTCATGTTTTCACCTGTAGCTTTCCAACTCCACCATATTACGTGGCCTCTAGTAATAAAAAAGTAAAATATATAAACATATGAAAAAAACTGAACCTGTAGCCATCTTTTTCTAACCAATGAGTGCTGTCATGATGGATTTTCATGCTCCAGTCTCATTAAAGGGACAGTTCACCCAAAAATTTAAATTATGTCATTAATTTCTCAGCCTCATGTCGTTCCAGATAGGTAATACCTTTGTTCATCTTCAGAATACAAAAGATATTTTTGATGAAATCCAAGAGCTTGCTAACCCTTCATAGACAGCAATGCAACTACCACATTCAAGGCCCAGAAAGACGTTATTATAGTCGTAAGTATTCTCTTAGCTTCATAAAATTACGGTTGAACCATTGATGTCACATGGACTGTTTTAATGATGTCCTTATACTTTTCTGGGCCTTGAACATGGTAGTTGCGTTGTTGTCTATGCAGAGTCAGAAAGTATCTTAATTAGTGTTCGAAGGTCTTACGGGTTTGGAATGTCATGAGGTGAGTGCTTAATGACAGAATTTTCATTTTTGGGTGAACTTTCCCTTTAAAACCCATGTTAAAAGATGAATTAATTAAAACGAAACATTTTCAATATAACTTCTGTCTACCTCATGTCATCAACTCTCTCAACAAACTTCAGGTGATCCACTGCAAAAAGACGGTCACTACGACATTGTAAAGTCATTAAACTATGGAGCCACATTCTTTACTTAAACCATTTTCATTAACATTACATTATCCGTTTGGATAAATTGACTAGAAACACCAGAAACCGGAAATGTAATGCTCCGGTATGAATGGGGTGCAACTTGTGGACACTAATGTCAAAAGTATAATGAATGTACAGTTAATTAAAGCAATTTTATGTAGGCCTATGTTTTTACCTTCAAGTATCAGTTTCAAAATCATTATCCTGAGTGACTTCTGTTTCTTTCCCCTGCTTCCCACCAATGGTCTGTCTGGAAGTCGGTAGTTTGATGAAAGGGTACGAAATTCCGCGAAAAGAGTGGACTGCTTTACGGCAGCAACAAATGCACAACTACAGCTATATTGCTATATTTACGACAGTGAATTCCACTTACTTAACTGTAGGGGGCTCCAAAGTCACAAAAATTACACAAAACTACATAGTTGTGTTAAAAAATGCACCGTACTGACGTAAAACCATAAAGAGCAAGATGTGAGGTCAGATATGTTCTCAGACTGTGTAATGATAAAAGCAAGAATAACTGAGAGAGAGAGGATAAACAGGTGGATTCAGTCACTGTTTACTTGCTGTAATTTCATGTGTGCCAAAACTTTTATAAAGCAAGGTCCACATATGATGATTTATGGCTATTTTGCAACTCACAGAGAGCCTGATTTTACATTATAGAGAACAGCTTACAACTTGAGAGGCAATCTATTTGAAAAACAATACCACCCAACTTAAAATATTTAATAACTGAGTGTGAAATTATTTCGATTTCCAGCAGAAGGAAAATTAACATAATTTGTCAACATAATATGATGTCAGATACCAACAGATAGATGAATCTCACGAAGCCCCAAAATTAATTTATTTTTTATTAATTAATTAATTAATTATTTTAGCAAAAGTAAATGAAGCCTACATTTACGACAGTTAAGATGTTTTGCATTGTAACATATTTTTTTAAAAATTTAGCAAGTTTTACCAACCAATTATCATTACCATAATTTAGCCTGCTTACTTCTAGGCGATTTCTATTATTTTTAATGCATTTTATTTTAGTGAAATTAACAGTAAAGGTGGTAATACTAGCCTACTACATTTTCACCACATTACAGAGTGCATAAGAATTTTTTTTTTTTTTTTTTTTTTGCATTACAGCAATGAGAATTTTGCTTAACTGTTATGAAAAGAACGCTTTACATTCACAATAAGTTACAATGCAAAACGTCTAAACCAATAAACCCATAAATTGTCATTATTGGGACACTATATAGGACACTTTTAGCCATTACTATATTCACAATGCAGTGTGGCCTAGAGTGATTTATTGTTATTATAAAGATGGTTGCAACAAATTAAAAATATCGATGACACATTTTTCGTTGAAACTTTTTATTATTATTAATTAAATTCATTAAGTGGTATCCTTCCGCTAAAAGATGACATGACAGAACATCTGCTACCTATGATCTGCTATGGCAGCGGCGCAGTGATATGATGAAGAGCTAGTACTGTATCATGGAGTTGACCAATCAGAATCTGTCCCAGTTCTGTCATTTTCTTTGAATAAAAAATAATTTGTTTTAATTTTGCAATTAAATGTTCTGGACGGGTTTCGTGAGAATCACGCACATGTTACGTTGGAACACATTTCTCTCAGCTACCTGTTGCGCGTCAATGAACGTTCGCTTCACTTCCGCTATTGCTCAAATGATGCGCCAACTCCTGTAAAACTGCCGCTTTACCGATCTGATCATTTCTCCTCTTTTCCATGATCAAGTCCTCCAAACTCTGAAACTCCAGCACATGAAACTGTTTGTCAGGCAAGAGGAGCTTTAATCTGTACGGCTGTTTTCCTATCCGTATCTCCCCTCCCATCTTGAACTCCCGTTTACCGAATTTGCACCAGGCGGCGAAACACTCCGAATTTCTCCAACTTAACTCTCTGTCTTTGGCCCCCACCTGCTCCATCGCGTTCTGCACCACCATGTCAGGACCTAGGGGCTTGAATTTGTACAGCTCGTTTACGATCCTGCCCCTCCTGCCCTGACTAGCATCGGTCAGGAAACTGTTCTTGACCTCTGCCCGGTGCAGGTGCACCACCTGGAAATCCCCCACGTACACAGCCCAGTATGGGTACTGACCGGCGGACACGAACTCCAGCACATCCCCGGGCTTACATTTGTTCAATAAATTCTCCGGGCTGAACGTCTCCAGTTCCGTAGTGTGGCTACTTCTCTCATAAATGCACTCGTCTCGGTGGTAAACCGCACAGTCCAGCTCGTTGTAGTGCTTCTCTTCCTCCTTCTGCTCCGATCCATCGACATGCTGATGATGGTTATCGTCCAGTTCGTCGTCGTCGGTGGCGAAAATGTACGAGACGCCGATCCGCGGGCCGTCTTCCTCCGTGTCCAGTCCGTTAGGGTCGGTCGTGGGAACTTCGGCGTAACTTAGGTGTGACAGTTTGTCAACCTGGTTGCCCATAAATGCCACTTCAGCTGCGGACAGATGGAGTGAAATGAGCTCCACCTGTTACGAGCAGAGAGAGATGGACATCTGGAAGTAGATTGACTGCGATGCTCCGTCTGCACAGATAGTTGCTTACTAAAGCTGCATATGCCAGATCCGCGCGCATCACAATTACAAACAAAGCACTTTATATAAGAAGAGTTATAGTGTGGGATAAGTCAGAGGTTATATCCAGTCTGTGTATCCAGTGATTCGTGTTGTTGCTCCAGGCGGTTAGTTAGTTAGTAGTCCAATCACACCTGATGTTTCCAAGCAGAAAGTTCTTCAAAGCTTCACTGACATTCTAATAAAATGAATAAAATGTTGCTCCGGTATCCGAATAAAGCGACAAACACGTTATTTCCGTCCTTACGGAAGCGTAAAGCGCTCTGTTTGTTTGTCAAAATGTTCTCTGTTTTGAACAGCACCTGCTGCGCGTTGCTCGGGTTTATCAGATATTATGCGAACTAACAGGCAGAGCTGAAGAAAACCAACCACAGTCGCACTTATTACACACGCTCCCTCATTTAAAGAGACATCGCTGGAAAAGCACCACACAGTGTAAATTAGTTTAGACAGGCGTCAAGAATTATTAATAAGATAAAGCAGCTCACCCAGGGCTGTCCTGTGAACAGTACTGCAGTGCTGCTCTGCCAGTCATATTAGAGGAGCCACTAGAACTATAGCCTAACTGCTGGAAACAACAAACAAACAAAAAATATAATTTGTGTCATAATAATAATATTACATAAAATAATTTAGTTAATAATGACATATAAAGTAATTTTGTTCACAAACAGGGTTGTCGACTCTTTACTGATAAATCCTTGGGATTACCATATATTTTATTTACGGTATTCCAGCGATCGTGTCATTCGTGTTTTCTGAGCTGTTAGAATCGCGTTGCCAGATTCGCAAATCAATCACTATAATCGGTCAAAATAGTCTGAATGTGATTCATTCACTTGTACAATGAGCAGCGGTTTCTCCAAATAGTTTTACTTCACCAAGAATAATAGGCTAACCCAAAAATAGTAACAGGATATTTCAAAATACCAAATTCAAAAACTGCTGGATGTTCACCTTAGTCCATTTTAATAAACAAAACGTGCAAATATCTTCTATCATTTGTCAGCAAATAAGCCCAGGGGCGCGGGAACAGGGGGTGCTGAGGGTGCTGCAGCACCCCGTTTTCTTCTGTGGGCAACTGTAAACTGTTGTAAATAAAAAAAATATATAGGCTATATATGTATATATATTATATACTGTATATTTATACTTGAATATTTGGGATTTGACTATGAAAAGAGATTTGATTATGTTTGAGTTTTGAGTTATTCAATAATTCAAATCAAATCACGATGTGTATTATTAACCAATCAGATTTGTTGTTGCCGATTACAACGCATAACTAAGGTTACCTTGAGGGACGTAATTTCATAATGAAGTGTGAATAGTTGCGTAACTTAAGAGAAATTTGTTATAATAAAGATTCATTTAAACATTTCTATGGTTGCTCCGATGTTTATAACATTTAGTTTACATTGGCTATTTTGCTATCTATTTCTATGTGCTCTTCGACATATTTACCATTTGCCCATTAATTTAACAGTTGTAAGAATTAAAGTTATCAAAGTTATTAAACTGATGCAGGGCTACTTGATGCCAAATCACGCACGCAGCACTGCCAATGCTTGCTTTTATGTTTGTGAATGTTATGTTTGTGTTGTGGGATCTGTAGGTTGTGGCTTAAAAGCGGAACATGGAAATATCATGGATGTACTGGGAAAAAAAAAACGTTTTAAACTTTTTTTATTTTTATTTTTGTTCTCAGCGATATGAGTCTTCCCCTTCTCCCAAAACAGCTTATAGCTACCTATTAAAATAGTTCAGTTTTGTATGTAATGGAAAAGTGATTAGGCTATGTTTCGTTTATTTTTTCTTCATAAAGTTAATTTAGAAAAACCTTGGGAGCATTTTTTGTTCGTTAATTTTTTTTTTCTTTTAAGCAACGACCAAGCGGCCAGGGTCAGCAGTGAGTTGATCGCCTATGTTTGATTAATTTAGCCTTATCAAATCATCACGACTTGACTAAAATAAAATCGATAGATAGGCCTATAAAACAGTTCAAGCATATCACAGTGTTAGTTTAAATGTTTAACCTATATAAATGTGCGCTGTTAGACGCATATCCAACAGTTTGTGTGGAGAGTGGAAGCTGAAGCGAGCTTTACAGGACACCGAGGCTCCAGCGTGCAGGTCACTTGTATTTTTTTTTCTTACAGTAAAAACAACTTAAAATACGCCGTGTGATTTTTGCTCATAAAGGTAAGAGTAATATATCATCTGGATCTGTAAAGGGTCTACTTTTATTTGTGTGCATTCACATTATCAACATTGTGCTTTTATAAAATAGGAAAACAGAGAATGTGCTTTCTGCCGGTCTTGAACAAGAGCACTTCAATGATGAACCGAAACTCGGCAGCTCGAAACTGGCTCACAGATATGATAAATATATCTATAGAAAGCTTTAAATTACTACTTTAAAACGAAATAATTCAAAGCAAAGCAAAAACTCTTCATTAGCATATGTAATCCGTTAAGATGCATATATTTCTATGCATATATTTATATATTTCTATATTTAAGATGCATATATTTATATATTTCTGCGCGTCCAATGAGGAGATGGCGAGTCATTTTTTTCCCCGTCACCGTCTAAAATATAAAAATAAGGGAAAGCCTAAAACAGGCCCGATTATAATTTGCGTTTTATTTTATAATTGTATTCAATAATAATAAAAAAAGTATGTAAATCTTTGTCCTTGAAATTTAAAGGATTTGTATTACGCATTTTGTCTGACTGATAGGCCTATGTGAATTATTTATTGGCCTATCTTTTTAATCCATGCGGCAAATGCTTTAAAAACAGCTTTAAAATTACTTTATTGCATTCCAGATGCTTTTAAAGAACTTTTCACTATATATTTTAAGGGGTTTTAAGCTTGAATGTAGCTTGAATGTAAAACATTGTTATGAATTCATTGTAGCCTATTCCCATTTGTAAAATAGCTAATTGTTGTCTAACACGATCTCATGAAAGTGCGTAGGCTATAGCACGATTTTCTGTTTCTATTTGGCGTAATATTTATACTAAGAAATTGTATAAGAAATTGTATAAGAAATATACCCCCCCTACATAAAACACCTTCCCGCGCCCCTGCCCCATTCACACCAAGCACAATAAGATAACTATAAGATTTTAATAATTGTTCTCATTCTATGAGAATAGTACGAAATCCAGTTTTGGCACAGGATAAAAAAATCCAAAAAGGTTATTGTGAATTTTTAACTTGCAATTCAGACTTTTCTTCTAGATATAAACTCAGAATTCTAACCTTTATTCTCGCAATTCCGAGTTTACATCTCACAGTTCTGAATTAGTTTGTTAACATTTCACAATTCTCAAAAAAAGTCTTAATTGTGAGATAAAGATGACACTGGACTCACATTCATGATTTTTCCACCTTAATGAACAGCTTGAGCATTTAAAGACGGACAACATAACTGCAGAGCTTGCTCATAAGGACACAGGGGTTTCATCTGTTGGTGTGGATGGTAATAGTTATTGTTAGTTATCAATCTTGGTGTGAATTCACCATCTGTGTACAGGTTATGAATGGCTCTGTACTGTAGGTAAAGACACAATATGAAACAGTATCACAAAAGAGTATCAAAATATGGCAACACATTTTTGATTGGGGGGGAGGGCTTGTGCTCCATGAATTTGAGCTCTATGAATTTAATAATTCAGAATAAGACTTTATTTACAGTCGTTTAAACTGTAAATAAAAGTATTTACCCTTCTTTCAATTAAGTGACAAATTACATCAAGATATATTTAATTACACTGATAATGCCAGTTTTGTTTTTCTGCATGCACTGCTTAGAAACATCAAAGGCTGGAAATACAGAGAAACTGAAGTAGAAGGTTATATTCCTTTTGTACAAGTCTGTATTTCTCTGTGTAAAAGTTTCATAGGCTGCAGCACATCTACAATAAAAATGGATAGGGTAGCCACCCGCTGTGTCAAATTTCCTCCCATACACACATTTCTTGAAATATTGAAAGTTTCTGACTATAGTCACTGACCTAGTTTTAAAGAGCAAGCCTCCAGATAAAACCAATTTTAATTATTAAGCTACAAGAAGATTAATTATAAAATTAATGACAGAAAGTCAAACCACTACATACACTGGCCTGGCACATATTGTAGGATGAAAAATAAAGAGCATCTCAATATGAATTGTTGACAGGCATCATCAGATGCTTTTTTTTTTCTTCTTCTTCTGGTTTGTGCTATTCCTATGATGACATGCCCCATTTCAGAGCCTCAGTGCCCCCTGGTGACACCCTGAATTTGTGTTGCTATAGTAATTACAGTCACAGGGGAGCCAGCCTGTCTGTAGTCGACCCTTCAACAACCTGAAGAAAACAGCTTTTTAAATGACAAACTCCATGCTAACACTTGCAATGGGTGTTTTTGTAACATATTTATTAGTACTTTCATATACTTTTTACATATTCATTTGTTATGACATATATTTTAGAGAATGGGATGGCGTGAGGGGAAAATGTAACTTCTGTACCCATTTAATTACAAGAGCATGTTCACAGTCCCATCAAGTACACTACAACAGAGAGTTCCTAAAATGCAGGGTGACTTTATAAAACTATCGGTTATTTTTTCCCTAACACTGTGACAGGGTCAGGCACGGAGCCGGTGTTCTTTTGGATCGTATCGTTGCAGGAAGGAATGGAAAGGGGAAATAAAGAGATGAGGAGAGGATGGTGCACAATACACACAACGACACGCTCATCATGCAGCACCAAGATCTCTAATCGGTCTTCATACACCACTATCATAAGGTTTGATTGGGGAAACACTGGCAGCACCCTCAGTAAAGGCGTGAGGAGAAAAAATCAGGCCACTGAGGGGAATTTTAACGCTGTATTACTGCATATTCGCACAATAAACTCTAAACTTATACTGATATTCAACACATCTAGTTACTGAAGGATAATCGATGACCTTGTTGTCACTACTTGAAGGTTTGTGGACTAAAGCAGATAGTGTGACCATATTCAAACTGGCCTAGTGGAATAAACACATTCGGTGATACAGTAGTCGAATGGGCACAAAGCAAATAAGGCAGCGAAAATTAAAATAATAGTAAAAATCAACATAAAACAAGTAGGTCTTTGGTCTCAGTGAAGCAGAAACGCTCCTCTGCTAAGCAGAATTGAGACGGACAAGATTTCCAGCTGGAATACTACCTAATGAACTGTAATCAAGTCCCAACAAAACAAACAAACAAAAAAAAAAAAATCGAATAAACCTGAATGTCATCCACAGGCTTTGTGCAAAACGTAAACCTCAACTTTGTGTTTTCAAACCCTGCTGATTCAGTCAAGTAGTTTTTGAGATTTTGTGCAGCGATATCATGCATCAGGTCACAAAACATGGTAATACGAGTAGGGCGACTTCATCCAACACCAGGATTGGTCCTATGTTTTCCAAGCAAAGTCTATATACACATTAAAAGGCTTTTTGTAAATAGATTTTCTATTTTTAGTTTGACGTGTGATTGAAGCCGTCGGGACTTTACTCTGGACGCTCGCATCCAGACGTGACGGATGGCGGCAGCAGCACTTGATGGCTGTGTGTGATTGAGTGCCACAGGTAACATGGTAACTCATGACGTAAGCGGTGTATGGTGTGGATCTGAACAGGGTTATTTTGAGGGTGGTGTTTTATGTGGGCTGATCTCTCTGTGGGGCAGAGATGTGCAGGGAGGGCGGCGCTCGGCCGCTCCATTCCTTCAGCTCGCCGTCCTTGAAGAGCAGGTTGATTGCGGGGAGGGGGACGCCAGACTCTGCCGGGGGCTGACTCAGGGGACCAAAGACCCCGCTATCAGGGTCCGCGGGCTGTTTTCCATCCTGTGAGGGACGGTGAAAAATAGTCAGCTCAACACACGTACAAAGAACATCTGACAGTGAAAAATACCAGGGTTCTCACACTTCTTGCCCAGTTTTATAGAGATTGCACTCTCATAGAGCAATTTCTAGCTGATGAAATATTTTACAGCAGAACATAACTAGAAAAAAAAAAAATATCCAAGATAGAATTTTCATTAAGTTCCTAATAGCTATTTTAAAACTTGCTGATACTTCCTGGTTTTCCATGAATGTAATACAGCTGAATGACATCTTTGAAATAAGACATTAGCACTGCTACTATGAACTAAACCCACATTATAATAGGAACAAAATAAAATTGGTGAAGATTTACCTGGAACGAATGAACAAAACTGAGAACTTTTAATGCCAGTTTTCGACTGGAATGTAGTAACTCTTGAAGACTGCAAAAGAAACAGAGTGTGTTTATTCTTTAATCCAGTTTTAACATATATATATTGTAATTAAGGCTGTCAAAATGAACATAATTAAATATGCATAATGCTGCTTAAATACGCTTCATTTTTCTTAACACCTTTAATGCATTCATTCAAGAGATGCTGGTTCTGATTAAAGAAGAGGCCAGTCACAGACTATCACAGAGATAAGTGTGATTTCTCACACCACCCAATTTTAGTTTTATCTGTCACTGTAGTAGGGGCGATAATATTAAAAAAAAGCCAGTGATGATAATAAAAATGTGCCAAAGGTGAAATATTTATATTTTTGTTCTGGAATACATAGAACTGGTACTTTATGTGTATGATCATTTATATGTTTATTTATAGCATGTTACATAACATGTCTAAATTTATGTATTAATTACAGCAGAATATTTATATCATTACACATTTAATTTAGTTTTATTTCTGGAAAAGGAACCGAATGCATTAACAACAACAAAAAAAAAATACTACAAAATTAACTTGACATTTAAAGCCTCGGTCACGTTTGAATTAATGTACTTGCCCAAAAATTGATTTTTCGGATCATTTTAAAAAAAAAGTTAGAGAGAAAATGTTATTTAAATTATAATAATATTTCACAATATTAATAAATAATGGTAAATAATAATACAATTATTATTATTATTATTTCACAATAATATTGTGAATAGAAAACAATCTTACCAACCCCAAACTTTTAAATAGAAGTGTACTGGCCTTTTGCCACTTTTATCAATATAGATAGTGGACAGAGGACAGGAAATGATGGGATAAAGAGGTGGGACTGGGATCAGTCAAATAACGGGCTGGATTCAAATTTGCTTTGCTAGAAATGTTTGCAGACATGCACTGGCACATTGAGCTACGGTGCTCAGCGCAGCTCAATATGCCAGTGCATGTCTGCAAACACAGTATTTTTAAACACTCTTATGCACACTAAAAAAAGGGGACATTTGTTCAGGTTGTCACCTGTCTTTGCTGCAGAGTTTGTGGGAGACGATCCTCTGACACACTTTGTGGTTTAACTCAGAGCTAAAAAGAGGCATCCCAAAGCAAAGCTCCAGAGGAACCCATTCATCCTCACTGGACGACCCTGGGAGAGTGAACAAACAGGACTTAATCGCATGATCTGACTGATTATCAGGACCCACAACACGTTTAACTCTATTCTGCATGTTTTCTACAAAAAATCTGCAGATTCTTGCTCTCAGTCAAAGAACACCTACCTTCTGTTCCCGGTTTCTTGTTGCCATCTCCGTTATTCTCCTCTGTAACCAGCTCGAAAGATTCATTGCTTCCGTTGGCATCAAGCACTCCGCTAAGATCAGGGTCTCCTGTGAGGAAAGCAAAGAGAGTGAATCTCAAGTTCCTTTGAGACCCTGAAGGTAGCGTTCAGGTTTCACTCTGATTAGTGATGCAATCAAACGTGTGGACTGCAATTAAAACATTAATTGAATTAGAGACCTGTTCTAATAAAACACACTGGCAAAAGCTTGAACTGGTTGCTCTCATTCTAATCTAATTGCAGCATTTATCGATACAGCCTGGAGTGGCTAATGATCAGTATAAGGGCTTGTCCTTATCAGGCATTTCAGAGATTGGTTAAATGGACAGTTGGAATTAAGAAGAAGCTCTTAGCCCCACCGTCGGCATCACTGGGTCGTCTGCGATGTCTGTTGTTGTGGTTGAGCATGGTGATGTAGCCACACTGGTGTTCCAGATCCACTTTGTCCCGCAGGATCTTAAGGGCTTTGTGCGCACACATATTAGAATATGAGAACTCTGGGAGAGGCAACACAAATCAGAGCGGCCAGTTAGAAAGACTGGGCTATTCAGAGTGCTAAACACATCTACAGTGACCCTAAAAACCCTGGGCCACTATATGTATAGACAACTAAGACTTTACCTGCTTTAAGGTCTTCGTCGTCAAATGGGAATGGGACATGGACAGTTTCACCGTGTCCATGCATTCCATGACCCTGAAAAGAGTGATTTTGTTAAATGTTTCAAAATTAAATTAAAATTAGATTAAATTAGATTAGATTTGAGAATTCTTGGGTGTTCAGGGTCTCCCTGTATTACCTGGATGAGCACAGCAGAGTGGGTGAGGGCATCATTCAGCATAGTTAGCACATTGGATGTCGGGACAACCCCAGGGTCATGACCCCATGATGTAATAAGCAGTCGGTCATAGGCCTGAGTAACATATCAAATGATTATGTAAACGATATTTTACTTAAAAAGGATTTAGTATAGTATATATATATATATATATATATATATATATATATATATATAGTATATAAACAATTTATTTATTAAAATCATATACCATAATAACAGGATATTCAGCATGTTTATAATGCATATACTGCCGTTCAAATTTTTGGAGACAGTAAGTTTTTTTTGTTTTTGAAAGAAATTAATACTTTTGTTCAGTGAGAATGTATTCAATTTATCAACAGTATAGACAATTATAATGTTTATAATCAAAGAAGACTTAAAAAATGCATTACAGTTTCCAGAAAGAACATTTTGCACACAACTGTTTTCAATATTAATAATAATAAGAAATGTTTGAGCAGTAAATCAGCATATTACAATGACTTCTGAAGGATCACGTGACACTGAAGACTGGAGTAATGATGCTGAAAATTCAGTTCTGCTATCACAGGAATAAGTTACATTTCATAATATATTAAAATAGAAAAGAGTTATTTCAAATTGTAATAATATTTCACAATATTACTGTTTTACTGTATTTTTTTTATCTAATAAATGCAGCCTTGGTGAACATAGGCTTCTTCAAAAACATTTAAAAAATCTTAAGACCCCTAATATACCCCCCTAATATGCATATATACATACAAAGTACAAACAAAAATGAAATAAATATTTCAACGCTGAAACGGACCTGGAAGTTCTCTGGCAGCTTCCTGAGCCTGGAGCCCTTAGACAGCAGCAGCGAAGGAGGGCCCTGACCAGTGACAGAATACAGGTACAGTTTGAACCAGATGGAGCTGACCTCAGGAATGGCTGGACCAATGTGCTGGAAGAGACACATCAGACACATAATATAAAGCTACTCTAAGACACATGGTCAACTTCCAACCAACAGCTCCTAGTGACAAAACATGTAATGAAGTGTAACGAAATGAAATTATTCCAAATGCACACCGTAACTTCTCCCCCAGGCCTGACCTTATTTGTAAAAGACATCTAAACAGCATGTAAAAGATCATTATGGAAATGTTGAGATGTAGTTGGTGGGTAGCGTTTCTGTACACGGTGCAACTTTTATAAAGAAACCCGGAGGCAAAGAAAGACCTATTTAGCTTGAATGATACTCTCAAGAGGACGATGATCTGACTGCTCACTGAGCACGCACACAGTCTCGTAACTCCCAGCGTTCACACAACCCTCTCTACGGGTCTGACTACAGTCTCCTGGGCTACCTGAGGCGTGCAGCTGCTGATTGGCCGGATCTCGTTGCTGAGTGGCGCCATGGAAACTAGCAGTTTGTAGTTCTTGTTCAACACACGGCTGCAGGTGGCAGGGTCCAATCCCAGCAGGCTTTCACAGCGGAGGAGGTCCAGAGGCAGGCCTGGCGAGAAACACAAACATACATCAGTGCCAACCAGGACATGTGAACATGTGTCTACTTGTACCGCTCCATAATTGAAAGAAAATTTTATTTAATAAAGATCACAGTGATACAGTTTAAATAAGGACACTGATAGTGACGTGTATTACCCATCAGAATCATTTCCACAAAATATTAAGCAGCAAAAAATGTTTTTAAATAAATCAATACTTTTATTTAACAAGTAATCATTAACTTGATCAAAAGTGACTATAGTGACATTTATAGTGATATAAAAAATTACTACTTCAAATAAATGCTGTTCTTTTGAACTATATGAAGCAGCACAACTGTTTTCACCACTGATAACAATAAGTAATGTTTCCTGAGCAGCAAATCAGTACATTAGAACGATTTCTGAAGGATCATGTGACACTGAAGACTAGAGTAATGATGCTGAAAATTTAGCTTTGCGTCACAGGAATAAATTGCATTTTTAAATATATGAAATTGAAAATTGTAATAATATTTTACAATAATAAGGTCATTTTTGAATAAATGCAAATAAATGGAACCTTGGTGGTCACATCTTTCAAACATGTAAATTTCCTAAATATTCCAAACATGGCCACCTGTGTATATTTTTTTATGATGTATTATATTTCACATGCTCAATATGTATATAAATCTTGATGTATTTGCTTTTGCTCTGAAATTACTAAATTTACTTAAAATTCCTTTTTCTTTTCTTTTTTTTTCAAAAATGAATTTGAATTAAAATTAAGAGAAACTATTATTAATAAATTTAAGAACTAAAACAGGGTAAAGAATTATTGCATCCTTTTTGCATTGTTAAAAATTCATCCATGAACATTTTTAAAAGAAAAGGATTCAAAAGAACTGATTCATAGAAATACATTTAATTTGTAAGCAACAATATAACATTTAATACATAAATATTTTATTGATAACCCAGGTCTAGTATATACTAACACATACCTATATTTGGTACATCGGGGCCCTGATCAGGCGTGAGATCTTTGTTGTAGCGCAGAAAGAGTATTGTGTTCCTGAGGGTCAGCGCATGGTCAAAATATCTCTGAGCCTCTCCTTCAGCAGTGCTCTCAACCTTACAACATAAAAGCATCCTTATCAAGCTCAACACACAAAGAAAGTCATTATGTCAGGGAGTAAAAGAACGTGTGCAAACAAGAAAAGAGCAACTAAAGGTTGGAGAGATATTAAGGAAGAAATGCAGTAGCCTTTATGCTTTTGTGTGCGCAAGAGATGTGAGAGCAGTGCCAAAGCGAAAAATTTGAGTGTGTGTGCTGTATAATCAGCCCCTGGAGGTGGCCCCTTTCTATTTCAACACTAGCACAGAGACGGAGATTGTCTGTCCACTGTGTGTCCCTCAGTTTCTTTTGTGTCCTATAATAAGGGTATTACCTTCTCCAGTTCCATGAGAAAACTGTCCAGGGTCTCATCAGACAACTTCCCCACCTCAAACATCGTCACGGCGTGGCTCTTCAAGTTCTGAGATGAAAAACACCACATGAAATCCTGATATTTATAGATGATATACTAAACATATTTGATGATTGACAATCTTGGAAAACCCTTGAGCATGACTCCTCCTCGAAGTTCACTAAATCACCAGTTCTTAACTGGTTTAGCTTCAGGATCCAGCTTTTCACTGGACTTCAAGTGGTGACACAACACAGTACTAAAACGGTTTAGTGTACAAAATTGAATTTCGATGTTTTCATGCTCTCGGCAGGCAATAATTCACCACACTAAACACATTGTGGAGGGCACAAACCAGGTTTTGTCTTTTCAGCAAGTGAACTCATATTTAACATATTCTGGGCTGCATTTAAGTAGCTTTGTTCATTTCTTTTTAGGATAAATGCATGTCATAAAACTTGCCCATATTGGCATCTGCCTTATTTGGCTGCTTCTACCAAGTAACAGATGAATTAGCATCTAAATAACATAGAGGAGAATTAGAGGGCAATTACTGTTGTAGGGATGCCTGACATATAAGTATCAGTAAGATCGGATATAGGCTGATATGAGAGTTCTTAAATTTATCGTTAAAGGTCCATAATGGCTCTTTAATAGTGCATTCTTCTTTCCCTTATTTTTACATTTAGATTACCTTTGCTGCTGTCTAACGTTTAATCCAAAACAGCCCATAACTAATCTAATGACCCTATGCCAAATATCAAAACTCAAAATATACTACTCCTATGTTATGTGTTATACACAAGTTTAGCATGAAAATCACTATACAGCACTAATCATCAACATAATGGTTTTTATAAAACTGTTATAACACTGTAATCATGAGGAGCTCAAAGGCTCCCAACCAGTGCCCCTCCCTCACAAAACTTAGCAGTTAGCATAGTTTTATCATTGGTAGAATGTTAAATGGGTAAAAATATTTCAATTGAAGCATTTCAGTCAAATACAATTTGTGTAATATGTCAAACCTTTAACCTTCCGGAAGGCAAAAAAAAAAAAAAAATTTAAAAATATCAACCCATGGCAACAGTTTAAAAGTAGTTCCACGGTATAACCACAGACTTGGCAACCCTGTCTGCAACCTGTTTTCAGTCACAACCCACCAACTATGAACCAGTGCACTAAATATTATCACAAACACCTTTAAAGGGGTCATGAACTGAGAAATCAAAAATCCCTTGAACTTTTGATATATAAGGGGTCATTGTACTATAAAAACATCCTGTAATATTCAGAACTCAAAACTTTCCTGTTAGTCTAACAACAGCTTATATTGAAGGCAAAATGACAACTTGTGGAATGTACCACTTTGCGATGTAATAGTGTGGCTAAACACCTCTGCAGAAGAAGATCAACGCCTGCTTCTACATCACTGCATGTTTAGCCCCGCCCACTTACTCACGCACATAATAGGTAAATGACAAGAGCAGCAAACGCAGGTCTACGCAGAAACCAAATGATAAACTTTATATAATGAACTTTATTTTTACTTGAAGTTCCAAATCACGTCAGTAAAAATGTGGTCCTTTGTTCACTTAATTTTACCGTGGATTCATTTACAAACAAGGCACAATTCAACGCAGGATTTTCAGAAAGATCGAAACGAGAAGACGATGCTGTGCCAACTATATTGGATCCGATGTCACACCACACAAATTTGAGTAACTGTTTTCATTACGTGATCAATATTGCTTTGTCTGTTATTACAGATCGTTTGATATGTACTGAGTATTTATACGTTTTTAACCTAAAACGCAGCAGCGCCCATTTAGGAAGGATGCAGTCTGTCAAATATTCACAACTGTTAGGCTGTTATAGCAGTGGGTGTTTACTTCAGAGTCTACAATCCACCACGCCTATTCAAACAGAGCGTTCTGATGAGAGGGTTAAAAACAGGACAGAAAATAGCCTATTAATTCTAAATTATGTTTTTTATGTAAAAATCTTCATAACATTATAAGTGAACCTCAGAGAACAGTACAAAATAAAAACCAAAAGGCAGTTCATGACCCCTTTAAAACACAGTAAAATAAGCCACATGTAGTGTTTCAACTATATGTCAATTGGAAAGCAGAAATACTTTAATCTGTGAATGAGACACTAACAGGGGACAGATTGCCCATCATGAGGAAGGCGGTGAGCGTGGAGTCAAACAGAAAGGCGATCCTCTTAGTCGGGGCGGCTGGAATACTTAGACTGCTCACACTTGCAGTGTCTAGAGGACAGGGAAAAATCACAGTCAATTTAATCCACATTATTATGATTTATGTACTGATTGGAGCCAGACTAATGTTTAATAATACACTGCAGTAAAGTGAGCTAGTGTCTATCGGATGAGTGGAAAGCTGTTTATGATTTAATGAATGCTGCTGCGTTCTCACCCTGGTCCTCCAGGCTGGTGGTGTCTGTATCAGTGGCTGAGGAACCGGCCTCCATCACTGGACTCCCACCCTCCCATGACAGCAGCATCTTCTGAGGGTCCATAGTGCCTCTGGCAAGTGTGAGAAAACACTCAAGATATAAAACACAGTGAAACGCCAGACTAAAGATACATTCACACATACAGCAACTGCTGGTCACATTATAATGAGATTTTTTAACCAGCTATACATTCCCATTCTGATTTGATTTGATTCTCAATCACGATTCAGTTCTGCTTTCAATTTGTTAGTGAATAATTTGGGAATATTCAAGTTACAATGTCAACAATTACTTACCACATAACACTACAGGTTCTCTTTATTTTTCCTCTCACATTTCCAAATATTTAGCCATTACAGATTGTTAGATTATTAGATATTAGATACAAAAAAGCTAATATAGCACATTGGTACAGAGAAGGAGATTGTACAATTTTTCTAGATTTGCAGTGAAGAGTTGTTATAATGTCACTATGAAGAACACCAAAAAAAAAAAAAAAAAATCAAAGGTTTTCCTTTATGGGAAATTAACAAATAATGCATAATAATAATAGCAATAATATAATAAAATAATTTCTTATTTTATTGAAGTATTCATTAACTTGAATTATTACATAATCAAAAAATGATTAATTATTATTAAAATGAATGTATTATTATTTAACATGTTTAGCATAATAAATAAATAAAAACTGAATAGATAACAGATATATAGAATAGATATATGATAGAGGTGGAGTACTGCATGTGTTAGGTGTCAACAATTATCCACCACTAACCCAGCGACATCTGCTAGACGTGAGGTGGCAAAAATTATGTCTGGCAGACATGTTCATGCATCAACTACAAATGCATAAATGAAAATACCAATCCTAGGATTTTAAGAATCAATATTTAATTCACTGGAAGGATTTAATCCTAGTCATATTTGTGATTATGATGTGGTATGGCCAGATTAGGATATGGCCAGCCCAACAATAAACTCTAGATGTCCAGCAGCAAGAATAGCCACTATGACAAATAACACAGATAAAATCTCTTAATGTGTGAACAGCCCAGAGTTTGAGATTTCCAGAGCAGAAAATGCTTTGTTTGTTTCTCAGACGTGAGCCAGCACTAAAAGCCTATTCATCAGTGTCAGGTATGTCTTCTCATACTTGAGTCTATTGACCGAAGGGGCACTCTTCCATGAGGGGTGCAGCTGGTCCGGGCTGATCACCTGACCCTTCTTGATAGCAAACCCCAGGCGACAATACATGGACACTGCATTCTGGAAGACAATAAAAAAATTAAAAAAAAGTCCAATATTCATTCAGCATTCATACACAATCCAGTGATGATTATTAACTTCTATAATTGCATGTTAACACCGTTAATTTACAAGGAAGTCAACAAGTCTCTGGATTATGTTTGGAAAGCATCCACAAACATCTTCATGAATAATCCATAGCGATATCGAAAACAGCTTTATAATAATAAACATTATCACAGCATCATTGCCTAAACACAATTTCCATCTGCCCTTTTCACCTGACAACAAGAAACATCAAATCTGTTGCATCCAACTGATTCTGCAGCTAGGCCAACCAAGCTAAGGTTATGAATACATATTCCCTTATTTTTCCAAAGGTTATTCTCAACATGGCCATAAGCACAACTCAGAACGGTTCTAGGTGAAGTGGAACAGAAAAGAAAATTGCGGTACTGTCACATATGAAGATAAAACTCTGTTAGCTATTGAGAAAGATTGAATAGTACTGGAGAAAGTAGGTCAGGATTTGGGCTCCATATAGCCTGATACTATATTCCCTCATTGTACTATAAATTATGGTGAAAAAAATGAGAATTTAAATATCACTGCGTATATATGTGCACGCGTGTGTGTGTGTATGAGAGTGTTCATTATTTTAAAGTTATTTGTGAAAAATGAGCAGAATTAAAAAATTCTGTATTATTAATTAATAATGTTCATAAAACTATTCTTACATAAATGGATACTTTGATTGGCTTTATAAATGATTTACAAAAAAAGAAAAAGAAAAGGGAAAAAAAAAAAAAAAAACGGCTCATGTTTCATAAATAAGGTCCAATATTCAAGCTGAAAGTATTTGTCTTCAGGCACATCGCTATCAAAAGGAACCATGTCTGCCACGCATAAACACTGACAGCAATGGATCTATTCAAAGATACTCTGTCATCATTATTTACTAAATGAATAGGTTTTCACTAAGAGGATGACTGCAGGAAACGTTTCACTCTATTTGTCTTAGCAAAATGTCAAAGAGATAATGAAAATTAATACTAGCTATCTTGTGTAAAAATAAATTCATTGTTAAAGATCGTGTCCTTTGAGTCACGTCAGCGTTGGCTTTTCTAATAAGGAGTTATGGATTTTCATGACAGATCTCATGAATAAGCTTGTTTTCCACTCTGTCAGATACTGAAATGGTGCTAAATGGCTACAAAGGAAATGTGTGAACACAATGGTTCAGTCCTCATTCTCCTCAGTCTGCATCATACATTCAAAGAAGGACTCATTTCACAACCCATCAAAAGGCCAAAGAATTTGGAAAATTGCCTTTGCGGCAGCGGCGGTAATTCCAGAACCGGTGCATCCTGGATTCACCGTCCTCCCAGTCAGCTATAAAGGCATCATTTCATATCAAACATTCCATGTAAATGGCCTTCCATTTTCATCCCTGCATGACACGTACCTTCACCAGGCCCAAGTCAATCTCCAGTACATTAGCCAGCTGAAATGACAAACAGAAAAGTGCTATGAGATTCTCAAAGACAAGCAGAATCACTGAAAAGAAATGAAAAGTGCACTGCAAAGTGAAAACTGAATATGTACCTCCGACACATTAGTCTGCTCATCGATGGAAACGAAGATTTTGTAGAGTAGCGTTTCGAAATAATCACCCTGGACTCTGTTCATGACAAACCCCTCAAGCGGCGGCACTGAAAATGAAAACCAAGAAGAGCAACTGTTTTCTCTGCGATTCTTCCAAATTGATTTGTGATCATCCTATCAGCACATTTTGATCAATGATTCTCCCATCCGCTATTAGGTACAATCTGTGGCGATGGACGAGCAAAATCCTTCTCCAAAGAGGTTATAAATAAAGCCTATTTGATAAACTGCAGTGCATACCTGATATACAGCTGTCATCTGATATGGGCACATCAAGATATATATAGCCCCGGTTGTACAAACCTGAAAAAAAATGGAGAAGATAAATAGATAGAAAGTTCTTGTGCTGAATGTACCACCCATAAAAACACAGGGCTTCAGACTGTGACTAAATGGTGGCTTTTTCCAACCACTTTTCATGCATGTGCGACTACATTTTTGTTAGAGGTCGTACTGGTCCAACTTCAAAATTGCCCCACACTTCTGGATTGTGCGCTGCCATTATCTGCTGTGCATGAAAACCAATCATCTGCACAGGCCAATGGACAGCTCTGCGCAGACCAGTACAGACTGGATGCAGAGACTATGACAGTTTGGCTAAAATGTTAAATATTCAGTATATATTATGTTGTTTTTATTAGTAGTAGTAGTATTATGTTATTAATATAATAATTAGTGGAGTGAGGGAATTTAACTTATACTATTTTAATCATTTTTATTATTAACCATGGCAGTTATAGAGTCTCATTTCAATCTCACTCTCAGAATTTAAAAAGTTAAAGTCTATCAAAATTAAGCCTATATAAAAAGTGTAAATAAAAATTTTAATTAGGAGTTGTAAAATTCTGTACCATTATATCATTATATGCAATATCATTGGCAATTGCACTTACTGGTGCAATATAATAATAATGTCACAATTTTTTTTTTTTTAAAGGCCTGGTCACCAGTGCTACCAAATCAGTATGTTCCACCATATGCAGACCTGAAAAAGGATGACAATCAAAGCAAAGTCTCTTACATTCCATTATAACATTAATGCTAAATATGAGTACAATGATGTGTATTTATGCATGGTGCATGACCATCATTATTTCAAGTGGTTTTCTAAAAAACTGAAACTGTCTCTGTGACACTCACTCAGAACCACATTGTACTCCATTGACCCAGCCAGCTGGGGTCCAGAATCTATCATCTTATCAATGGCCGCCTTCTCCGCCACAGAGCAGATCTGGAATCAACCCAGCACAAAAACACTTTCACTCCAGTTACAAACCTTCAGATGAGCAACTAGAAGACATTTTGTCCTCTGATAGTTTCATGCGGGAAATATGAGGGAAAATGTAGCTGTTGAGAATAATTTGGTTCTTTGTTTTGATGTTTTGCTCATCTTTTTTATTGAAAAATTACATAACTGTTAATGGTGTGTTAGAAAACAGTTACATCATAAAAGAAATATTAAATGAATAATTTATTTCTATTCTCAGTGATTCCATTTCTTTGAAGTACTATTATTTCCCTTTTTCCATTTCCAAAAGCCTAATGTAATTTTATGAACAAGACCATAGAAACATTGTTAAATTAATCCGCCTTACCCTGATGTCATCCTCTGTGATATATCCGGTCTGTACCACCCACCAGGGCTCTACCGTGATCTCCACAGGTTTTGCTGGCAGGAGATCCCGAGCCGATTTCCTCCGGAAGAATTTCTAGCCACAGACAGATGCTGCTTAGGCAACAGTGTGAGGTTATCACCGTGTGTACAAAGCACTGCTCTCTATGGATTACATCTTTCATCTTCAAAGGGAGCAATGAAACCATCCAGATTTGAGAACCATCTAATGAACATCATGTTAAAATCCCAGAAGATATTCCATGGAAGTTAACCATAACATCCTAATTGATCTACAGCGTAAAACCAAGAGTGACTTACTTTGGAAGATCTGCACTGGTTCATTAGGTCAATGTACTGGTTCCTGCCAATCCCAAGCAGCCTCAGACCTGAAAGGTCAACAGGCAGATCAATAAATACGCTAATGGACACTAACTACCAAATGTTTTATGTATGGACACCTAATCTGCAATCTATGACCCTGTTTACACCAGGATCGGAAATTAACGAGGTCTTGGGGCAAAAATTCAAGATAAGGGGGCAAAATTAAACTAAATCAATTTTAACTGTCACTATTAAAGTCAAATGCGTAAATGACAAGTGTCGATAGTAGATTAAGAGTAAGTAAGAGACTAATTTCGCAGTGTAAGACAGCTTCAGTGGTTATAACAGGAGTCATGGACCATTTGTAATGATTTGTTTTTTTTTTTGTTTTTTACATGATGTAATTGTGTAAATACATTTGTCACCTATGAGCAGCATTAATGCCATGTCAGATGCAGCTTCTTTTCTACCTCTACAGTGTAAAGTTGTTAACAAAATTTGATTGGTAAAAGTCTATAATATTCACCACACGTTGCTATAAAATATGCAAAAAATTCTGCACACTGTTGATTCCAAATTTTAAACTCACAAATTTTACTTTCATTGTAATCATTATGATCACAACATGTAATCATGACCTTAATCGTGTTCTTTGTTTCTGCCTGAATGCGTCATTAACTGATGACAGTCAGCTCTGGTAACAATTTACTCTTAATTGTAATGTAGAAACATGCATCTCTTGTAAAGCTGCTTTGAAACAATGTCTCTCGTGAAAAGCGCTATACGAATAAATGTAAACTGAAATGAATAAAAATGGAATTTTGAGCTGAATCATTATTTAAACTTTGGATGTACGTGTATGTGCATTTAAAGCACAATGGATAATTGATAAGTGACCAGGCAGCATTACAAACACTTATGCAATGTGGCTTACATGCGTTTTCGAATCTCTCCAAATGTGGTTTGAGGTTCACAAAACATTTTGGACCCAGTTTTCACCCCTATTGAGAGCTGACCACTTATGCATGCAATTGGTAGGAAATCATAGATGTCCTTTAGTGTTTCGAGGAACCTCGGTGACTTTAACATATTCCTCTATGCCCCAGATCCTGCCTTCCTGGGGCTTCAGCAGCCTGTCCCTCACCATGCATAAAGGCACAGGGGTCTGGGATCATTAGAGAAGGCCAGGCCTGACCGCGACGTGCCAGGCATGATGCCAAAGGCTGTGGGGTGAGCTGTGAAGGGCAGGAATGCGGCTTCACTTCAGACAAAGAGATTAGAGCGAGAAACCCATGCATAGCCTGCTGGCTACCTTCTGTCTACCCAACCCAAAGACTATGTTCTGCGAGATCTCTGAGCATGTACAGCCAGCTATTATGGGCCAATTACAAATGATTTGTTTCATAATATAGTTTAATGATGTGCTACTATGCCAATGATTTTGTACCCAGATGCTTTGGGGTACAAATATATGTATGACTGTACAGCCTTAAACAATTCACTTTAATCTTTGCCTGTAATTCACATAAGAGTGTTGACATCAATTCCCCGAAGATATGCCAGCACATTTCTTTCAGTTGAATAATGACAAGACATATGAGGAAAATATAAGGGGTTCGTAAAATGCAATGATACTCTAAAAATCAAATTCAAAATTTTTCCACTAAATAATATGTGATGGTTTGTCTTGTTGTCAGGTGCTTGTACACTATTATGTTGCTACTTTGTAGTGATTGCAAAACTCATTTGCACAAATGAATAATCCAACTATCCATACAAAATGCCACAGTCCAAAGTCTAAATACATTTTATGTCATTGTCTATTTACACAGTATTTTACACTTGAACCTCAGCAAGCCTTTAAAACAGTATTATTTAATGTAATTGTCATGTCATCATTTAATGTAACTTTACCACTGTCATGACGTTTTCATTTTTATACTGTGCCATTTTCACTATTTCAACTATTTCACTTTGTTTACACTTCAAAATAATATTCAATTCATTAACATCAGTTAATGTATTAGGAATCATAATTAACAATGAACATTTATTATTCGAGCATAATGCTAATTTCTACATATACTAATACATTTTTAACATTTCAGTTGTACAAATTAACATTAGTTAATTTATAATAAATTAACAATGACCATAAGTATATTCAAAAAAAATATTAAGCTAAATCAACCTCATGCATTAACTAATGTTAAGAAATGAAACCTTATTATAAAATGCTAGCCATGTTTCTGTATATTCATATATTTCACATTTTCTAAATATTATTTCACTAATCATTTATTAAATGCATGTATGCCACGTCTGAGCCGCATTAAACAGTAAATGCATCTTTTTGTGGTATATGGAACATTTAAAGCATCAAGAAAGCAATGAATACAGGTGGATCTCAATAAATTAGAATGTCGTGGAAAAGTTCATTTATTCCAGTAATTCAACTCAAATTGTGAAACTCGTGTATTAAATAAATTCAGTGCACACAGACTGAAGTAGTTTAAGTCTTTGGTTCTTTTAATTGTGATGATTTAGGCTCACATTTAACAATAACCCACCAATTCACTATCTCAACAAATTAGAATATGGTGACATGCCAATCAGCTAATCAACTCAAAACACCTGCAAAGGTTTCCTGAGCCTTCAAAATGGTGTCTCAGTTTGGTTCACTAGGCTACACAATCATGGGGAAGACTGCTGATCTGACAGTTGTCCAGAAGACAATCATTGACACCCTTCACAAGGAGGGTGAGCCACAAATATGCATTGCCAAAGAAGCTGGGTGTTCACAAAAATGTTGTATCAATCCATGTTAACAGAAAGTTGAGTGGATGGAAAAAGTGTGGAAGAAAAAGATGCACAACCAACCGAGAGAACCGCAGCCTTATGAGGATAGTCAAGCAAAATTGATTCAAGAATTTGGGTGAACTTCACAAAGAATGGACTGAGGCTTCACAAGGAATGGACTGAGGCATCAAGAGCCAGCACACACAGACCTGTCAAGGAATTTGGCTACAGTTGTCATATTCCTCTTGTTAAGCCTCCTGAACCACAGACAACCACAGAAAACAGTCAGAGGCATCTTACCTGGGCTAAGGAGAAGAAGAACTGGACTGCTGCCCAGTGGTCCAAAGTAATCTTTTCAGATTAAAGCAAGTTTTGTATTTCATTTGGAAACCAAGGTCCAGAGTCTGGAGGAAGGGTGGAGAAGCTCATAGCCCAAGTTGCATGAAGTCCAGTGTTAAGTTTCCACAGTCGTGATGATTTGGGGTGCAATGTCATTGTGTTGTTTGAAAACCAACATCACTGCACCCGTTTACCAAGAAATTTTGGAGCACTTCATGCTTCCTTCTGCTGACCAGCTTTTTAAAGATGCTGATCTAATTTTCCAGTAAGATTTGGCACCTCCCCACACTGCCAACAGCACCAAAAGTTGGTTAACTGACCGTGCTGTTGTTGTGCTTGACTGGCCAGCAAACTCGCCAGACCTAAACCCCATAGAGACTCTATGGGGTATTGTCAAGAGGAAAATGAGAAAGAAGAGACCAAAAAATGCAGATGAGCTAAAGGCCACTGTCAAAGCAACCTGGGCTTCCATACCACCTCAGCAGTACCACAAACTGATCACCTCCATGCCATGCCGAATTGAGGCAGTAATTAAAGCAAAAGGAGCCCTACCAAGTATTGAGTACATATACAGTAAATGAACATACTTTCCAGAAGGCCAACAATTCACTAAAAATGTTATTTTTATTGGTCTTGTAAATATTCTAATTTGTTGAGAATTGGTGGGTTTTTGTTAAATGTGAGCCTAAATCATCACAATTAAAAGAACCAAAGACTTAAACTACTTCAGTCTGTGTGCACTGAATTTATTTAATACACGAGTTTCACAATTTGAGTTGAATTACTGAAATAAATGAACTTTTCCACGACATTCTAATTTATTGAGATGCACCTGTATTTCTTCTGAAGAATTAGCTAAGTACATTCATTAAAATGTTTACATTCAGTCAGAGTAATTCTGTGCCACTTCAATCTGAGTGAGCAATGTACATTCGTCTCTAGTGGCCTCGTTATTGTGCATGAGCAGTCAGCAACAGTAACAAATAATGATTTCCAGCTCTGACAGAGAGAGAGAACAACTTACAGTCAGCAGCAGTGAAGTTGGGCAGGGAATCATAACTCTTCTCACAGTTCATGATGTCCTGAATGAAGGGGAAAGAGATTGGGTCATGCACTTGCAAACAACTGAAGTCCAATGAAATAATAGTTTCACCTAAGAGTTATGATTCTGTCGTCATTTACTCTTCCTCATGCCTTTCAAAACCCATATGACCTTCTTTTCTTGATAGAAAACAAAAAGATATGTCTACAGCAGAATGTCCAAGCTGCTATTTTCCATAGAATGCAAGTGAATGATGACTGATTTTTCTCACACAAAGCAATAAACTACTTGTTGGATGCGTTTATTGTGTTTTTCTTTATTTTTGGAGTATGGCATCCTGGTTCTCATACACATTCATTGCATGGAAGAGAGCAGTATTAAAACTTCTCCTTTCTCAGAAAAAAGAAAGACATACAAGTTTGGAATAACATGAGAGTAAGTACATGATGATAGTGAACTTTCCCTTTGAATGCTTGCTTACAGACTGCATCATTTAAAAACTTACTAAGAACACCGGTAAATGAATTTGCATAAGTGACACCAGATGTCACACAGACAGAAAGCAGACACAGTTGTTTTATACGATAAAATATGGTAAGCTGACACTCTGCATGAGTCATTTACAGTAATCCTTATATGCGCAAACAAAACACTACAATCTAGCAAACATACCTGTCTGAAACATTATCAGAATGCAGAACTTGTACTGTAATGAGCTTATGAGTTAATACTTCTCTACTGACTCTATTATTAAAGGAAGAAAAACGCTTGCAAACTAGATCAGTAAAACACTGAACGTTTGAATGCCAGCCCATGTCTACCATATGCTGCCACTGTTTTCACAGACTCAGTGTAGACGAAAATTAAATGAGTAAACTTCCTATTCTCCCCATTACTCTCTCTTTACAATTAAAAGCTGCAAAAAAATAAGAAGAAGAATGAAAAAGCGATTACAGTAAACTTTATTCAAATAGTTGACTTGTCCGTACCTCCATGATGCTGATGTAGTAGGAGAAGGGGGTGACCCGCAGACCCTTGACCATGATGTCAGACAGGTGGTAGGGGTAGAGCATCAGATGCTCCCGGCTGTACTTCAACAGCTCTTCATAATACTTGCGTTCGTCCTTCTTCACATGCCTGACTGTTAGAGAAGAGGATTTTGACAGTGTTGTGGGACACTAAATCAGAGCAACGAGGCTCATTATTTCAATGTAATTACATCTGCTGACAGGAGCTACAATGAGCTTGTTGGTCTGGCCAGAGTGGAGTGAGAAATACAAATGGTTTGGAACAATGTCAGAATGAAAAATAGCAGTTATGGGAAAGAAAAGCAATAGATTTTCTCCGTTCATCTAATGCTTACCTAGGTTATTGCGGAAGCGAAGCTGGTTTCGGATACTGTACAGAAGAACGTGCTTGTCATATTCACGCTGTGAGTTTCCCAGGCTCTATGAATAAAGCAAGAGGACAATTGAAACACTGCAAAACATTTCTTACAGAAATTAAAGTCCAAAAATATTAAATTCCAATGGATTTAGTTACACAATGCACAACGCAAACACAATGTTTGGCATTATTTATGAGAATGTGAAATTGACAGTGTTTATCTGATTTTAATGTGAAGGAAAAATCATGTCAAATGTCAAAAATCATTTCCTTCTGAAAAAAAAAAAAAAAATCTAAATTTTATCAAATTTTTCCAAAGCCACAATTTCTATGCTATCCACATTTATTCCTACTGCATTTGTCTCATTTGTTCTCCTTTTAACCCTTTGATGCATGGTTTCTCTACCCATAATTCTTCTATTCTATATTGCAGTGGACAAATAACTCTCAAAATGTTTTTGAAAACAAAAAAATAAAATAAATAAATACAAAAATATAATAATAATAGCATTTACATTTTGTTCACTGCAAAATAAAACAACATGAAGTAATAATATATTGTTCAGTGTAATATATTGTACATATTATTTCAAAGCATTAAGAAACATTACAATATTTTATTCCCACATGCTTTAATTGTTTGTTTTATTTATTTATAGAGGACAATTAAAACAACATAAGGCTGACCAATGTGCTTCACAATAACAACTAATAAAAATGAGACCAACATCACAGAAATAAAAAAGAGTAATACATAAATAAGCAACTAAAACAAACATCACAGAAAAGAACGAGAGCCACTTTGTTAGATTGTTGTGTTGAGCCAAAGGCTAACTGTAAAAAAATACAGACTCAAATTTCTTCTAAAAGAACCCAATGTAGGTAAAAGTCTAAGATATAAATATTTAATAATATATAAGATATATAATATTTAAGATTTAGGATATAAGATATATACAAAGTCGACACAAACACAACTAATGCAATTATTAATTTATATTTTAAAAATGCGATTCCTACAGTTTTTAATGATATGATAGCCTTCTTATATCTATTGATCTGCAGGTATCATGCAGAGGAATCTGATGACAGTAACGAAACTATAATGATGATGATGGTGATGATTTTGTGTGTGTGTGTGTGTGTGTACGGATAACTGAATGAATGAGATGAATGACAGAATCTCTGGAAATCATGCTGATGCTGTGAATTATTATGCAGGTAGGGCAGGCAGTGATGGGAAAGTCGTGTCAGATGGTGTTTGTGTGTGATGAAACCGTGTGCTGTGTATTACTGTACCTGTTTGACATTAGCTGGCAGTTTGTTCCACGGGTAATTCTGCCTGATGTGAAATTCTACGTCCGTGTTCATTGCTGGACTCGAGCTCCACGGTTATTCAAACAGATACTCACGGGCTTTCGGGTAAGTCCGAGCTGACTATACCCTCCCGGTACTTATTCAGTGATAAGACACCGATAGGTAATTGAATGTCTCCTTTATGAATGTTATTTTAGCCTTGACAGTAAACGTCCACTTCCTTGTTGTATTTTTAAGCCAGCCTTCGTCACGCTTCTGGCTATGTACGTCACTTCCGCTCAGCGCGTGACGAAAGGG